>OZ004711.1:71528433-71771778 GCA_963924515.1 Vespertilio murinus | reverse complement strand
TCTTGTACAGAACACGATGAACAGCTCCTCGTCACAAGAGGTGATTGTATGATTCAGAAGGGTTTCTTTTCTGTAAGTGCTGTCTCCAAGTTTTTCTTTTGACATAAGATGGTTCGAGCGCTTGAACATACCCTCTTTGGTTAAAAATCAAAAGAATCACGCAGCTCCAAGGTCCCTCGTGAAATCCCATTTGCTCGCTGTTACGAGAGGAAGGAAGAGCGAGCGTGTCCTCCAGGAGAGGAATCTCAGACTCGGAGACACTGGAAACTCTTCAGTGTAGTGTTTCAGAGTGGCCGCTGCCGAGTGCGTGTGTCAGGGCGAATCTGTGCACACCCACCTTAACGCTTACGGCTTCTACTTTTCTACTTTTCTGTCCTTAGAAATCTAGGTTGTGTGTGTATGTGTGTGTGTGTGTGTGTGTGTGTGTGTGTGTGGTGTGTGTGTGTATTTTCTTTTCAAGATAGTAAATGCACAGTTAAATTTTTTAAGTGCCCTAAAAGCAGACAAAGACCTTGATTTCAATCCGGAGGTCAAGGATCCGCATACCTGAAGGGGCTGCCAGACGCTGTGTACACACGCCGTTCAGAGAGAGGAGCTAGTCATTCCTGCCGAGAGTGTGTGTGCGAGTGTGTGCCAGAGGGAGGGGAACGGGAAGGTTAAGGTATGTGTGAAGTAAACACCAGCTGCCGTGAACAGCTCAAGTGGTGCTGGTGCATCAGCCTGGGGGGGCCGGAGTGGGGGGTAGACAAAGCATTCACGGCAGGTAGGAGGGTGCGCAGAACACCAGCACCCCGAGAAGCGTGTTGTACTAACTCTCTACCCCAGAGGAAAGCACGTGTTGGACCCACACAGACCGGTTCCTTGGCTGGAAGCTCTGTGCTCCCAATAGATGTTGCTGTGCGGGATCCTCTCTCATAGCATCCAGTTTTCTCGAGAAAGTGATGATGTTGTTTGAAAGAGTTCTGTTTGTGTCCATCCATTTTCAAAATGGAAAACACACACACACACACACACACACACACACACACACACACACACACACACATTACCTCAGGGCCTCTCCTGCAAGCTGAGAAGTCAGTTCTCTCTCCTCCTGGGCTTCCTCCCTGCAAACTGCCCCCCCCCCACCCCGGTCAGCCCACAGTTACCTAGCTACGTGTCCCGTGGCTGATGTCAGCGTGGAAGGAAATCTCACGCTAACTCACTGTTGTCCCAGACTGAAGGCCTGCTGCATTGTCAAGTATGTTTCCTATTATCTGCTAATGTCTGTTTTAATAAAACAGTGGGAACTAAATGGTTGCTTCTTAATCAAAACCATGATTTCCTAAACATAAGCTATGTGATTCTGTTACAAATTGCCACATATAGATCTCCTAGGTCAGAATTTCTTTTCCCCTCATCTCATAGAAATAAATAAACAGTAAAATAATTATATACTCGGAAAGATCAAAGTAAAGCGGACTAGAACCTGGCAAAAATAAAAGTCTACTGGAAGGATTAAAAGAAAAAAAAAAGATCAGATGGCAAATTCTCTAGTTAATGCTTAGATAAATATGAGAAAAATGAACAATCAATAACTTGATATCATTAAAAACAGATGTAAAAACTATATACACATGGAATTGTCTAAATTTTGAAGTAAACATCTTAACGTGCATTTTTTGAATTTGTTGTTCTTAAAGCTAAACTATTTACACTTATTTTTTAAGAAAGGCCTACGTTGGTTTGGGTTAGCCTGCTAACTTTATTTTCCCCAGAGATCACAGCAGAGCGCATTCTGTTTACCTTTTCCCTTTAATTTCAAAGACAGTCACGGTTGACACAGACATATTTGAGTTAACGTTAGTGTTAATTCATGGTGGATGGGGAGACAGTGCGCACGTTCTGGTTTTAGGGTCCAGAACCACGAGCCTGCATCCCGAGGGGCGATGAAGTGGGTGAATGGGGTAGGAGGTTGGTTTAGGCAGCATTTTTCTCCATTGCCCTTCCCCACATACTAGGATTGCTTCTGGCCTACATTTTTACCATGTATAGCAGTAAGCTCCAAAGTATGAGAAAGGAAGTGTGCGTGTTGTGTAAAAAAAAAAACAAGAAGGGGAAATATTAGCAGCTGTTTAATATGGAGGAGGTTTCCTGTTGGATACAAGGATGGTCCCCAGGGACCCAAAGATGTTCATGCTATCACATTGTTTTCAAGAATTCTTGGGATTGCCGAAACCGGTTTGGCTCAGTGGATAGAGCGTCGGTCTGTGGACTGAAAGGTCCCAGGTTCGATTCCGGTCAAGGGCATGTACCTTGGTTGCGGGCACATCCACAGTGGGGGGTGTGCAAGAGGTGGCTGATCGATGATTCTCTCTCATCGATGTTTCTAACTCTCTATCCCTCTCTCTTCCTCTCTGTAAAAAATCACTAAAAAATATATTTAAAAAAAAGAATTCTTGGGATTATGTAGGATTTACTCTGTCAATTTTTCTTTCATATGTTCTGTAGATTTTATTTTATTTTCTGGTTAATCCTCACCTGATGATATTTTTCCCATTTATTTTTAGAGAGAGTGAAAGGGAGGGGGAGAGACAGAGAAACAGCTAGAGGAGACACATTGATTGGTTGCTTCCCTCATCGGCCCTGGTAAGGGGCTAGGGATTGAGCCTACAACTGATCCCTCATTCAGAATCAAACCCAGCACCCTTCAGTCCTCAGGCCAATGCTCTATCCACCGAGCCAAACCAGCTAGGACTATTCTATACATTTTAATACAAAACTTGTATTTAACCCAATTCTTCTTTTGTGTTACTTACTTTTAGGCAAAAACTTTCCCCACCATTTTTTATGGAACAAAGTGGAATTTGAGAGCCATTCCATTAGCAATGATACTCTGATGGCAGTCTACTTGTGCAGGGGATTTTATAAGACTAAGATAGTGACAACACGGAAGGGCTCTTGTATTTTAAATACTTCCCAATTAAAAATTGACAAGTTAAAAAACAATTTTATATCTCAAGTGCTTTGCACCTGGCGCCAAAGGAACTGTTGTCTTTGGTGAGGCCGAGCTCCAGCATTTAATATGTCACAGAATTAAGGGGTCATCGCAAGTTCACGTGGATACTGGTGCATATCGTGAAATTATTTGTGTCATAAAATAATACCACTAGAATGCAAGGACCTAACCAAACCCCATGGTTTGTTCCAAAAGCAAAATTACCCCCATCGCTTTCTTCTCCCCAGTCATTGCTCAAGAACCCCCTGATTGCTGGTTGTCTTAAATTTTATTTGTTTACTTGAGTTTATTTTGCGAAATATTAAAAGGCTGGGAGAAGCGAGGATGTTAAAAATCAGCGTTCCTTCCCCAAGCCTGGTTTATTCTAGTAATCAGTATTTTATCTGACCCTGTCTGATCTAGTCTTGCAAGATCAAACGTCCAGGCCAGGGCGCAGACAGTAAACAAAGCCCGGGAAGGGTTTCAGTAAACACCAAGATTAGATGTTGAATGGAAATTAAACTCCTTGAACTAGTCCTCTGTACTAAAGTGGTTAAGTGGGTTGTGATTAAAAGAAATAAGTAATTATGATCATTATAGCTGAAATGATATAATGTTACCACATTTAAAGCACCTCTTGTACCCAAAAATGACTGTGCCATTTACAAAGTGGAGCCTCGGAGTTGCATAGAGAAATCAGTGTCCTCTGACCCGGCTCCGAGAGGCGGCCCTCGCGTAGCCATGGTGGTATCGGTGGTCAGGACAATGTCTTTAATCAGCGGCCAGGCCTTCTGCCCCTGCCGGTGCTGGGCTCTCAGGAGGTACAAGTCACATACTGCTGTCTTCCCTGTTCTTCCTCCGAGTTAGGAAAGAAAGCTGCTTTCGGCTGTGGATCTAAATCAAGGTGTTTGGCAAGGAAGTTTGTCTGTGCTCTGCTTATACTGTACCTTGCTTAAAGTAATGCCTACATCATGCCGAAACCGGTTTGGCTCAGTGGTAGAGCGTCGGTCTATGGACTGAAAGGTCCCGGGTTCGATTCCGGTCAAGGGCATGTACACTGGTTGCGGGCACATCCCCGGTGGGGATTGTGCAGGAGGCGGCTGGTTGATGTTTCTCTCTCATCGACGTTTCTAGCTCTCTATCTCTCTCCCTTCCTCTCTGTAAAATATCAATAAAATATATATATTTTAAAGTAATGCCTACATCAGGTCCTTGAGTTTTATATCAACCCTAGAGGCTTGATGCAGGAAGATTCCTCCAAGAATGGGCCTTCCTTCGCCTGGCTGCCAGCATTGCCTCTGCTCCGGCTGGAGCCGCCTTTCCGCCTTCCCACCCTGTCCAGAGGCCCGGAGCTGCTGGGGCGGTGTGGAACACCTGCATCATTGCCATGGCCATGTAAGCGTCCCGCTCTGCCCTGGCCGCTTGGCGCCTGCATAGGCAAATTAACTCGTCATCTTTGTTGGGCTCATTTGTATACTCACTCCTGATTGGCTGGCGGGTATTGGGAAGGTATGGTCAATTTGCATCTTTCTCTTTTATTAGTGTAGCTGGGATTCCTGGAAATAGAAGCATCACTTTCACAATCAACCCACTTTTTTATCTTACTGGTTTTCCAACACTCGGAAGAGCTTGCACATTCTCGTTGTGACAGTCCCCCATGAGCACCAGTGACTGCTCACCAGTCCCCTTGCCCTCCCTGGCCTCCCTACCAGAAGCTTCTTGGTAGCATCGGCACGTGGGAGAATGGCGCACGGAGAATGCCTTGGACCCTAAGCTCAGATGTGGGCTCATTCCTTACTCATTCCAGCTGCACAGGTAGCTGCTTCTTTGGCCTGAATATGTTTATTCAAAAATGTTTAAGATGTAAAACAATTGTTTGTCAACAAGTAGTTTGTAGATTTAAAAGAAACAAACTTGCTATCTGCTTATATTTATACTATTTAATAAGCCATTTACAATACATGCTTAAAAAGGATAGAAAATATGCTTTCCTAGCTTCCTCCTTCCATCCGTCCATCCATCCATCCATCCATCCATCCATCCATTCATCATGTATACTTTCTATTTGAAAGGAGTATAAGACACAAGGCCTGGTTTCAAAAACTCAATGTTCTATATGAAATAATTACTCTGGAATGTAGACTTTTTTGTCACATATTTTGTCATTTAAAAATAAATTTGAGCATCTGCTTTATATACCTGGCAGGATCCATCGTGGAACAGGTCTCTTTAATTCTCAGCATGTATTAGTACCTCCAGCATGCTTTCAATTTCCCATAGTTTCAGATTTCCATTTGTCCTGCCCAGAACCAAAATTAAAAACTCAGAGACAGAGATATGTCTGGTGGTGACCGATGAAGAATCTACACAGACTTGTGAAAAGAGAATTTTTGTGTATAAACCAGAAAATGTCCGGCACATTTAAAATCTGGCATGATTACAGTGATGTCCTCTGGTTTTGGGGGGGGGGGGGGCGGGGTGGACCAGTTGGTTAAAATCAGAGAATCCTCTTGGTTTCTTGATCAAGTAAATAAAAATTATTTGCATTTCTTCAGACAGTCTACCAGATTGAAAGCTGAAAAACACTTAAGTTTGCAAGGTGCTCAAAGCTCTGAAGCACAAGAGCTGTGCAAGATGCTGGGGCAGTCGTGACCATTGCCCGTGGCGGCCAGTTTAGCCAGTCCGTCTGCCTGGCTGATGATGGGCCATCATTTTAACTTTTATAAGGCTTTGGGGTGATCTGATCTTGGGGTCCTGACCTCCCAAGGGCACGAGCATTGATCTTGAGTCATCTGGAATACCAGGGAGGCCACGCGTGCCTACGCTGGGCCTTTCCACTATCCCCTTCCTACGATCTCTGTTCCCCAGTGGTCTCCACTCTTGAACAGCCCCCACCAGGCTAGTTCCCTTCACAAACATCTGGCGACGCATCCATTGTGTGATTTCCTCAGAGCCCTGTGAGTGCAGGACCTTGGACGTTGGAGGTACTTAGTAAATAGTAATAGGATTAAATTATGCAGATGAGCTTATGTGCACACATGTGCACTTAGAACAGTTTTATTTCTGCACATATTAGATCATGACTGATCTTGTTTATGACCTGATTTTTTTTTTCCAATGGAGAGAAAATAGAAAATGCTTGGTTGCTTAAATCATTTCAAACATGTCCTTTGCAAATTAGTAATCCGTTAGAATCATTCTCTTTTTCTACTAATTAGTTATTGAGCCGAAGATTTAGCAATGGTCAGTTCCGCTGGGAGAGACACCTTTATTGAGTAAAACTTAGGGACCATTGATATAGCCTGAGAAATACATACCTGTGAGGTTTTTCCAGCTAGTTTATTGGGTATTTTCCTTAAACAATGCCCTAAGACGTTTAAGTGCTATAACATCGGAGTAAAAAAAGAGTGAATCATGGGTTGATTATTTCCTTGATTGGTTTTTCTTTAATAGGTTTTAACTAAAGAATTAATAACAGGCAGAAAGCTAACTGGCAAAGGTAGAATGCTCCCGAACAATGATGTGTTTCTCTCTCTCTCTCTCTCATGAGTGAATTCACCTCTGAAAACGATAGCTTCAGATTAAAAGAAGAAAAATAAAGCCATTATTACATATAAGTAGCTTTATCCTACACGTAAAGTTATGGGAATACTTGAAGTGATCAGTGATCCTACAAACCGTGACAAAGCATTGTTTGAAACCAAAGGGGCAGTCATGTTCAGATGCAGTATGGGTGAAGGTGGATGGATAATGCTCACGTTTTCCATGGAACATAATGGGGTCCTATGAGCTTTTACTGACAAAAACCAGAGGTGTCCACATTCAAGTTGCTTTATGTTAGACATACATTTTTTTTTGTGTGTGGATCTTAATATGACGGAAAAAGGAAGTTGATAATAAGGGGAAAATACACCTAAGAGCAGTCATGCAGAATTATCAGTGCCGGCTGGTCCACCTCGCTTATGGGCTTGGAAGCGTTTTCCTTCCAAGCCTTGTTTTATTAGGAGTTAACAAGTTGGCTCTGAACGGCTTGCTCTAGGCAGAGATTTGCAAGCAAGTTCTCAACCCAGAGACAGATTCTCTTTAACAAATGTAGAGGGGGAAAAAATCTTTAGGTGTTGTGTTCCTAAAAGACTTCGCTTTTCTCTTTTTGCCCTCAGCCCTTTTCAGATGCCTAATATTTTCTTTAATTATATTTAGTGAACTCTCTGGTAATAGTTTTTTTTTTAAATTTATTTTCCCATCCAGTGCTGTGGGATTTATACCTGTTATATATGGGATATTAGCTTTAGCTCTTTGAAATCATGTCTGTCTCTGTTTGTGTTAACAGAAATTGGTTTTCATAGAACAAATTGCCTTTGTACCTGCAGTCATTGAATAGGAGAGATTAAATTAGAAGTGTTTTCTGTGATCAGACAAAATGGGTATTGGCAGATGGGATGCTATTCTGGGTTTTTGGGGAAATCGGTGTTATATTTACCCTTTAAAAATGATTTAACTCAGTGATAGGTTTTGGGTGAACAGGAGGGTTGTTTAACATCAATGTGGAGTCCAGTTCAGACAGAGGGTCAACATAAATATCAGGTAGGACCATATTAAATTGTCATTTTTGCAGGTCAGACGCTTGCATATCAGCCACTCCACACAATTCAGTCATATGTGAGTTTCTTGTGATGGCCCGAGAGTCCCAGGTTCTGTGAAAGTGCACATACATTTTACTTTTCGTTGGCTACGTGGCTCTAATAAGCACTTCATGTTGACAGCGTTTATGACGGATACTTGCTAAAGGTCTGCATTGTGCGAGTCATGTCTTTCATCCGTCAGCCGGCATCCATGCCGATCACACTCATTTTGGGACAACACTTCTTTGGCCACAAGGAAAAGAAAAGAAGGAGGGATTCATGAAAATAAATCTAATGAGTGTGAATTTGTTTTAGATGACTGGGATGAATTGGTAATAAAAAACAAGATAGGGATCCAAAGGAGTTATGTTTTATTAAATAGAAAAGCATTTTAAATCAGAGACAGATGTTGCATCTGTGTGTATTAAAACAGTTCAGTTGTCAGATACAAATCCAAACGGGGTGTTTTTTTTTTATAAAGCTGATATTATTCAGTACTGTATCTCCAGGAGCTGACCTCATCCCCAGCACATAACAGTTGATTAATAAACATTTATCATACGCGTTAAAACAATAAACAGAAGTGCATGACCTTATTTTATGGATTAGCTAAATCAGTGACTTCATCACTTTTTAGAACTGACCAGCTGCTTCAGTCTGTCACCTCAGGAAAGTGACAGGATGTTAGTGGAGGCATGGGGTTGAGCCCTTCCCATTCAGTTAACTCATCCGTACATGATGGCCCCTACGCATGTCCATGCCACATGCACGCATGCACACACGCATATACAAAAACGAAGCAGGACTTATCCTTAGAAAAGTTGACTAGTCCTGACTCAGACCCTAAAATTAATGATTATCACACGCCCCAGGTTGGCAGCTTAGCATAATCAGTGGCAGGTACCAAGGCGCTACCATCCTGAAGACATGGGTTTGGGTTCTGATTCTCCCTTTGATAAGTGTGTGACATGACTTTTTCTGAGCCTCTTCTTCAATAAAGTGGGCATCATCCTATCTCTGTTACACGCTTGTTGGGAGGACTAATTGACAATAATGTGGAAGGGGTTGTTAGCTCCGTGCCTGATCTTACCTGCAGTGCCAACAGGTTTTAAAAGCAGCATATTAGCATGCTATGACAATTTCAGCACTTATAATAAGAACACTTTTTTTCCCCCTAAAGGAAATCCATTAAAAAGTACTTGTGAAACATTGAGGCTCTAAGAATTTGACTTGGAGTGATTCAGAGAAAGAGAAAAGGAGTTGTCCCCGGCCTTGTGCTTTGTTTGTTATGCTTATGAAGCTAGAGCCCGCCCTAATCCTCTGACTATCCCTAAATATTTGTCTACATTTGAACAGGTATTTGACCTTGAACAAGTTATCTGACTTCACTGGGGATTAGGTAGGGTCACGGTGGACACCCAGGTTTGGGGGCTCATGATGGGGGAGCCAGGATCTTGAGAGGGAAGTTTGGAAATCCAGGGCAATGGTGTGTCACGTATCTTTTCTCTGTGCTCAAGGTTTGGATATCCATTTGAAATGATCATTTTCATTGCCAGCTTTTCTACCAAGAGTGCCAAAGGCAAGCCCATATCTTTTTTTTAATTGATTATGGTATCACATAATTGTCCTTATCCCCCCATTCCCATCCCAAACCCCTCCCTACATATGCCCTGCCCCCACCCCCAACCCCCGTTGTCCATGGTCATTGGCCAGGCCCATGTGCATGCACACAAGTCCTTTGGTTGATCTCTTCCCCTTACCCCCACCCTCCCCTACTTTCCCTCTGAGGTTTGAGAGTCTGATCGCTGCTTCTCCTTCTCTGGGTCTGTTTTTGTTCATCAGTTTATGTTGTTCATTATTTCCTCTAGATGTGTGAGATCATGTGATCCAAGAAATATCCTTGTAAGAATCTAAACTGCAATAAGCCATAATGGTGATGCTGAGAGACAACTGAATCAGTCTGTAGTGAGTTCCTTTCTGGGATAACAGTCCTTTTGAGTCCCAATTTCAATGTCAAATAGTTCCTTATGTGTACATGTCAGCCATGATATTTTAGATCTGGTTGGTTGACAAATGGTGGTAATGCAAGTCCCACGTCTCCGGTTTGGTGCAAGCCCATATCTTATCTTGCCAAATCACTTCTAGAGAACTTTCTGAGACTAGAAGAGCCCTCCTTCCTCCCTCCCTCCCTCTCTCCCTTCCTTCCTTCCTTTAAATCGACTTATATTCTTCCATTCAGGATTTTAGGAGATATTGTGTGTGCGTGGTGGGGGAGGATACTTGAGTGTTTTTATAGCACTCATGCTAGTGAATGCCTTTGTATGAGCATCTTAATGGTTAAAGGAAAAGTCCATAGATCAGAAATTCTAGAAATTTCTCAGTGCAAAACCTTTTACTCGGTTCATTGCTTTTCACTTACTATAATTATGGCCAGACCCCAGAGGTTATTTTCCAAAAGAACTGTGTTAGAGTTTGCATTGAAATACTAGGTTCATTGTTCTGGAAAAATTATCAGGTTTTTTAATGCAGTATTGGCAGATAAACTTGCAAAAGCAATACTACAGCCACCACTGTTACTACTACAAAAGCTACTCACATTCTTGTTGCGGTGTGGAGTTCCACAAAGAGAGATGTCTTAGAGAGTCCTAGCTTCGTGCCAGAATCAAAAACAGAAGCACGTATTCTGAGGGAAGGAACTGTTTACAAACCCCACCAGGTCTCTTTAAGACGCTAGTAGGTAAGTAACCTGGAAGCTTGATTCCAACCCAGTTTACAGGCAACCCTCCCCATTCTGCAGGCGATCCCCCACACACTCAAGTTATAACTCGGGCCTTAAAAGTCCCAGTTTGCTCTTCTTCCCACCTATCCAGTGACATCTTGTTCTGATTGGCAGGCACCTGAGCCTCTCAGATGCTGCTCATAAATGCTCAGGAAATACATTTTGGGGCACTTAGTCCCTGGAGTGTGTGTGTGTGTTTTTTTAAATTATTTTTTAAAAAAAGTTAGAACATGTTGATATGTACTCATTCTCTGGAAGATAAAAACAAGCTGCTAAGCATTTGCCTTTTAAAAGTATTATGGGATATTTTCCTTTCTCCCTTTGGCTGATGTAAATATAACAGGTGCACAGGCACACCTCAGAGATGCTGCAGGTTCGGTCCCAGACACCGTGATAAAGTGAGCATCACAGTCAAGCAATTCACATGCTTCTCCCCCCCACCCATGCATACAAAGGTTATGCTTGCACTCTACTGTAGTTTACTAAGTGTGCAATAGCATTATGTCTCAAAAATATACTTATCTTTAAAAATATTTTATTGCTAAAAATTGCTCACCATCATCTGACCCTTCAGCAAGATCTTTTGCTGGTGGCTACAGATGGATCACAGATCACCACAGCAAATAGAGTAATACTGAGGAAGTTTAACATTTTGTGCGAACGACCAAAATGCGATGCGAAGTAAGCAAGTGCTGGTAGAAACATGACGCTGATGGACGTGCTAGTCACAGGGTGCTGCAAACCAGTTTGTAAAAAAGTGCAATAAGGTCAAGCGCAATAAAGCGAGGTATGCCCACACATGTAAAGCATATTCTATGGTGTGTGTTTCCCCATTTTTTAATTTATGATATTTTATTGACACTTAAAGCTCTACATTTGTATAACATTTCTGTGACCTTCATGTCAAGAGTTGTGAGATGCTGCTCATCTATTTTCCTTCCATTCTTCTGCCTCCTGATTCATAGGTCAGAGTATGAACTCTGAAGCCTCATTGGCAGAAATGAGGAATAGCAACATATTTCTGCACATACCTTGAAGCATGCGATTCTATGTTGATAATGAATTCTTTTAAACTGTAGGGATGCGTCTTTAAGCTTGGTATGATGTAACATGGCATAGTTTCTTGAAACCAAAGAAAAGGTTACAATTCTTCAGGTGCCCTTCAGGAAATAGCAGACATTGGCCAGAATTGCCCTAATCAGGAAATTTTGCAATGAGAAACCTTATCTGTTAGTCATATTTATACAGATAGTTTTCTGAAATTTACAATTGCAGTTTAACAAAAAGCTTTTAGATAGATACTCATCATGTAAATTTTACAATTCTGAGATAATAATAACCATCTGGCATAATCTCTAAAGATAGTAAGTAAAAGCAAAGGCAATGGAGACATTGATCTTCCAACTGCAGTATACATAACAAATCTGATGTGGAATCTTAGTGCACATAGGACACTCAGAGATTCTGACTTTGGGCCCATGAATTTGTTTCTAACAGTCTTTCTGGTGAGATAGTTATTAATGGTTGAAGGACCATGTTTTGAGTATTTCTGAAACAATAGAACTGAAATATATAATGCACATTCATTCATCTTTGTCTACACACACACACACACACACACACACACACACACAGGACAAGATGAATTAATAGTAATGGTAAACATTGGATAGTGCCAGATATTGTTCTAATTGTCAACAGATATTAGCTCATTTAATCCACACAATAATCATTCATCATCGGCACGGTTCTTAGCCCACAATCAATGTATCGGAAACTAAGCGCAGGGAAGTTAAGTAACCTGCCCAAGGTTACACATCTACCAAGTGGGAGAGCTGAGATTTAAATCCCAGCAGTCTGGCTTAGGAGTCTCCGCTTATAATCATCATACCATACATCTTTCCCAACAGATAAAAAGATATTTCCCCCAAAGTGCAATAAAGAAATTACCAAAAAGTGTCAGATAGGAATATAAGACAAGTTATGTGTGTGTGCATATATAGTATTGAAAATGTTATTGCAACCACCTAATATATATCTATATGTATATATCTATATCTATATCTATATCTATATCTATATCTATATCTACATATATCTTTATCTACATATGTATATATCAGGGATTTACAATAATCAAAAGAAATACTTGGCTTCCTGGATCTATTGTAAAATTGCTTGAAGTAACATGATATTTTTGAAACAAATATCTTCTGATTATAATGAGGATAAATCGCTTTGGGAGGAGTGAAGCCTTTTGAGGCACGAACAGCCTGCCATTGCCCCAAATCATGGGCATTTAATAGCTAATGGTCAGACGCTGCTCTTGGTTAGGACATCAACCCTTGAACTTGGGAAGACTCCAGGGTCCTGGAGCATTGGATTTTTTTAGGCGTTAATTGAGTTGCGGTGATGATTTCCCTTTCCTTCTTAGGAGTAAACAACTTGGCTTTTATTGGTAGAGCTGCCAGGGACTGAAAAACATTGACTAAAATTCTTTGACCAATTTTTAGACAGGCTCCTGACCTTCTCCTAGGCCCGTGGTTGGCAAACTGCAGCTCGCAAGCCACATGCGGCTCTTTGGTACCTTGAGTGTGGCTCTTCTACAAAATACCACGGCCTGGGCGAGTCTCTTTTGAAGAAGTGGCATTAGAAGAAGTTTAAGTTTAAAAAATTTGGCTCTGAAAAGAAATTTCGATTGTTGTCCTGTTGGTATTTGGCTCTGTGGACTAATGAGTTTTTCCACCAATGTCCTAAGCCCATCTGTGCACTTCCTTGTAAATTCCAACTTTAGCAATAACCCTGCTAAGTCAGTTTAACCGGAATCCCCTCCCCTTGGTATCTGATCACCCTGGATATCTCATCCTCCACCATCCCCCAGGTGATGTCTGATTACCGGGCCTGTCTTCAGCAAAGAATCTTGTTGTGTTGGTTGAGCCAGAATCCCCCTTACTTCTGCCAGTTCTCTTGGTAATTTTCTGTCTACTGACACTCACCATCCTCCTTGGCTCTGAATTCCCACTGGCCCCTGCTGTATTGGGATTTGGGCCCAAGCTCTCTCCCTTCTGTGCAACCCAGTTGTAGGGTCCCCTCTGTCTACTGCAGTGGTCCTGATGAGGTCTACCTTACCATTTTTGACTAGTGTCGATGGATACTTTTATCTTTAACAACATAGGGGGTGTCTTGAGTCTTACAGGCACAAATTTAAGGCTGGCTGTCCATGGGCAGCATCTGGTTTTCAGAAAAAAAAAAAAATATATATATATATATATATATATACACACTTATATATATATTTATATATATTGATTTTTAAAGACAGGAAGGGAGAGGGAGGAGGAGGAGAGAGAAACATGGATGATGAGAGAAACATCACTCCTGAGCGCCCCCTCCTGAGGATCAAGCCAGCAACCAGGAATCCAACTGTGACCTCTTCTACATAGGTTGACACTCAACCATTGAGCCACACTGGCTGTGCTCAGAAACATTTTATTTGGCTTATAATACATTTTTAAAATGCAGTTGGTTGCCAACACTTAAAAAATTAGGAGTGATCATGTAAAAAATCCAGATTCTTTATTTTCTTGAAAAAAAAATCTGAAGAAATGACAATAGGAGGAAGACAGAACTGGCCGATGCCAGAGAGGGGCTGGAACAACAGAGATCTGAACTACACAGTGTGCACTCATTCCAGCTTTCCCTCGCACCACGCTCCGCTTCGTGCCTCTGCAGCTGGCACTGCTGGCTGTTCTCTGCCCGGAAGTGTTTGCAATTCGTTCCGTATGGTTCACCACTAAGTAGTTAGTACTGCATGGTGGTGCCACATGTTTCTAAGGATACTTCTACAGTCACTGCTCTAACAATATGAACTTAGGAGGATCTGCGAACTCATCAGGAAAGTGAGAATTATTATGTATCATCTTAAAGGAATGTGGGTTGACATTATTCTTATTCTTTTTACATCAATTCATGCAGGTTTCATAGAACTCCGATGTTTGATTGTGTGCGTGCTCTGACTAGATCTGTGAATGGAGTGTATATATTTTTTTTTAATTTGTGATGTCATTTCAGTATAGCTCAAGAAAATAACTCACTCAAATGTAATTAAGTCATTGAAAACGAAATGCTGAAATTTTGGAAAATTAGCATTTGGTTAAAGAATGCATGCTGTGAGAGAATGGGTCTGTTTTTTAAGTAGAAGAAGAAGAAACAGATAAAAGTTTTGTTTAAGTACTTGAAAACATAATTTAATATTTGAATTTGTTTTTACTTTGGCTGAATTAAAAAACAAATAAACAAATAAAGAGGAATAAAATGTCTACTGAGGCCAAATATTTCTGCCTCTAACGTATGACTTGACCCTGGAAGGGTCTATGGCAGGGGTGGGCAAAGTTTTTGACTCGAGGGCCACAATGGGTTCTTAAACTGAACCAGAGGGCCGGAACAAAAGCAACCTGACCATGCTGGCACTCTCATCTTGGGTTCTGGTGAAGGAGCGGAGGGGAGAGAACCCTCCAGTCTTTCAGCTCCAAGGCCGATAGAACAGCCGAAAAGGCTGGATCTGGCCCGGGGGCCGTAGTTTGCCCACGGCTGGTCTATGGCCTCCACTTCTATTTTCAGTAAGGAAATCATAAGAGTGATTTTTGTTTTACAGACACTGTGTTAGATATCATTACTCGAAGACTCTTAACTATTTGCTTGGTTTGGTTTTAATACTGTATGTGTTACAGTTTAATTAATACAGTGATTGAAAGGGTTTGCCTTTAAGAGGATAAGATTAAAATAATTTGTTCACCTTGAACCTTATGAGGAAAAGGTGAATGCAAACAAAATGAATTACATTGAACGGATTAAGTTAAAAACGGAACACTTACAGAAGTCTGAGGTGAACTTTTGACTTATTTGGGGTTCATAGGAAAGTTAGATGATCATTCAGTGTTTGCTTTTAAAGCAGAAAAAAAACCGCTATATATGTCTGAATATAATGTGAACCTGAGATATGAGTATTTATCTATTTTCCCAATGAAAAGTTTTGAATATATAAAACCTCTAGACATCCAGATGAAATGGTCAGATGTCTGCTTCTATTTTCTATGTATTAATTTTCCTCCTCATGTATTTTAAAATCACACATTACATCAAATTTCTAATTTAGAAATGTTACTTTTTCTCACCCTTTTAAAAATTATTATAATTCTTTCATTAATTATTATAATTAATGAAATAATTAATTATTTTTAATTATTATAATTCTTTCATTAATTATTATAATTCTTCACATGTGATCTGTCACTGGCATGTTCCATCAAAGTAAAGACAAACTCATCACTTGTTTTTTGAGTCATCTTACCTGGTTTTGCAGCACAGATAACTTCTGCCTAAATTTTTTTGAGACTCGGTGCTTTTTAAAAATTTTTAATTTTTTTGTTGATTTCATAGAGGAAGGGAGAGAGAGAGAGAGAGAGATCGATGATGAGAGAGAATCACTCATCAGTGCCTCTTGCCCGCCTCAAAACTAGGGATCTAGCCTGCAACCCGGGCTTATGCCTTAACTGGGACTTGAACTGTGACCTCTGGTTCATAGGTCAATGTTCAACTACTGAGCCATGCAGGCTGGGCAACTCTTAGTGTTTTTTTTTTGTAATTCAAGTATGATTCAGTCACTGTAAACTGTATGTCAAATTACAAACACATAATAACAGTACAAAATGGCGCCTTTAACAATTCCCTTAGGTGAGTACTTTTGTACATCTTCAGCATGGAACACCCACAGTAGTATTCTTTACTGTTATCTTAATAGGCTTTTGAAAATCATATCCAACATTTGCATTTTTACGAAATAATTATTAAATCTGTTTAGAATTTTTATTTAAAACAAACAAATTTTGTAAATTATATCTATCAACATTTAAAACTGGTAATGATGAAGGGTTTTTTTTGTGTTTTTGTTTTGTTTTGTTTTTTTTGTTTGCCTAATGTGTTTTCTCCAAGCAAACCTGTGTTTCACATAATAAAGTATTACGGAGATTTAGATAAGGATTTGACTCTGAGGCGGCTCACTGTTTCTGGAGAAATATTCTAGGGGGAAGAGAAAAAAAAAATCTGCCTCATGTTTGAGCATATCTGATTCTTCTCCCTTTCAAGGCTGGCCCTTCAAGTTTCAGTAAATGCCCTAGAATGTAAAAAGGTAGATAACCCAGAGAGGGGAGCGTCTTTTGAAGGGCAAGTCAAGGTGGTATTATCAATTTTGTGAGGTTTCTTATCCCACTGTATATTGCCATCATTAAAATACCAATTTCTTCAAGAGATATTTCTATAGGAAAGCTAGCGAGTGAGTAGATAAAAGGAGAACACTGTGTGTTAGACATTTTCTATGATGGTTTTCATAGTTAGGTAGCTTTTTATTAGGAGGTTGTAGTTAATTTGACAGAAGAGGTTGTCCTCATCATTTCTTGATGACCATGAACTACAGAAGATGAAAACAGCTGATGTACTAGTGTTTGTAACAAGGAGTGAGGAAGCATCATATGATAGAGCTTGGATATATGAGAGGATTTAGAATGTATAATGGTTAGTGTTTTCTGTCTTAGCTATTCAATAAAATGCCTACTTTTAAGAATTTAAGAAAATTAGTGTTGACTATTATCACTTTCATATCATGTATGAAAAACTCTATTATCCTAACATTTTGCAGGAAAGGGTAATTACTTAAGGGCTTCCAGTTTCTTATTAAAAAATATTCATGTCATTAATTTACAAAAAAAGAGTGATATATTAGCAATAAATCATACCAATAAAAATCATGATCATTATCACTTTTATCTCCTCACAGTGGAAAGAGTGGAACGAGAAAACCTTTCAGACTATTGTGTTCTGGGCCAGCGTCCAATGCATTTACCAAATATGAATCAGCTGGCGTCCTTGGGGAAAACCAACGAACAGTCTCCTCATAGCCAAATCCACCACAGCACTCCAGTCCGGAACCAAGTGCCCGCGCTCCAGCCCATCATGAGCCCGGGGCTGCTCTCCCCCCAGCTCAGCCCCCAGCTCGTCAGGCAGCAGATAGCCATGGCCCACCTGATAAACCAGCAGATCGCCGTCAGCCGCCTCCTGGCTCACCAGCACCCTCAAGCCATCAACCAGCAGTTCCTGAACCATCCGCCCATTCCCAGAGCAGTGAAGCCAGAGCCAACCAACTCTTCTGTGGAAGTCTCTCCCGACATCTACCAGCAAGTCCGAGATGAGCTGAAGCGGGCCAGCGTGTCCCAAGCTGTCTTTGCAAGAGTGGCATTCAACCGCACACAGGTACCGTGAGCACTGAGCAGGGTAACCGGTGGTGGCTGAGAATCATACTAGGGATGGCGTGGTGACACGTTTTCCTTTCTATCGCTTAAAAACCTTTTATGGCTCTCAGAGCGCATAGAATTAATGAATAATGCTTAGTTTATGAACTACTATAGGTGTAACTAATTAGTCAATTTTAGCAACATAATGAACAGAACTGAACTCACCAACTCAGGACCCCAAATGTCACCAGTAACCTGGTCTGTGTGCTCCTAGCCTCCCTCTCATCTATTTTTCCTCACATGTAACCCTGACCTTGAGTTTTGTTGTTGTCGTTACCATTACTTTGTCTTTTTAAAAAGTAATTTAAATTAGTAATAGATTGCATACCCAATCTATTACTTTGGTTTTGAACTTTGTAAGAAAAAAGTATCATTATCCTATTTAATAATGATACTACACCCACCAGCCAATCAGGAGCAAGTATGCAAATTATCCCAACAAATATGGCAGCAGCCATGAGTTGGAGCAAGAAGGAGGCTTGGGTTTCCCCCAGCTATGGAGGAAGCCAAGCTTCCCGCCCGTTCTGGCCCGCCCGTCCTGGCCGGCCCTGGCCGCTGCTCAAGGCTACAAAGTTTCAATTTTATAATAAATCTCAACAAAGATGGCTGTGGCCAGACAGCTAGAGCCAGCTGGAAGCTTGGGTTGCCCCCAGTGTTAGAGGAAGTAAAGCTTCCCATCCACCCTGGTCAGCCCTGACCTCCGCTCAAGGCTACAAAGTTTCATTTATTTATAGAAGATAAATAAATCCCAGATACCCGGGCCTCTGCTTGGGTTGCCGGGGGCGTGGCTGGCCTGCAAACCACCACAGGCCCCTTGCCCAGGCTGCTCCACACCCCAAGGGAACCCCCACTCTGATCCAGGACACCTTTCAGGGAAAACCAGCCATCCCCCACCCATGTACCAGACCTCTGTCCTATCTAATAAAAGAGTAATATGCAAATTGACCATCACTCCAACACACAAGATGGCTGCCCACATGTAGACACAATATGGCTGCCACAAGATGACCAGCAGGGGAGGACAGTTGGGAGGAACCAGACCTGCAAGGGAGGGCAGTTGGGGGCGATAAAGCCTGCAGAGGAGGGCAGTTAGGGGTGACCAGGCTGGCAGAGGAGGGCAGTTAGGGGCAATCATGCTGTCAGGGAGCAGTTAGGCATCAATCAGGCTGGCAGGTTAGAGGGTGATCAGGTGGCAGGCAGAAACAGTGAGGGGCAATCAGGAAGGCAGACAGGCAAGCATTTGGGAGCCAGCAGTCCTGGATTGTGGGAGGGATGTCCAACTGCCCGTTTAGGCCCAATCCTACCCGGATCAGGCTGAAACGGACAGTTAGACATCCCTCGAAGGGTCCCAGATTGGAGAGGGTGCAGGCTGGGCTAAGGGACACCCCCAGTTTAAAGTATAATTTCATTAGGGTGGTGAAGGCAGGAGCCAGAATTTAGGAGTTAAGGAGTGATTAACTGTTGAGGATACAGAAGCAAGGGCTGCAAATTATTGTTTCCAAAATTTGGTGTTGAAAGGGAGGCCAGAAGTAGGTGGTCAGTTTGAATGGGCTCGGGCAGCGGTCGGCAAACGCATTAGTCAACAGAGCCAAATGTCAACAGTACAACGATTGAAATCTCTTTTGAGAGCCAAAACTTTAAACTTGAACTTCTTCTAACACCACTTCTTCAAAATAGACTCGTCCAGGCCGTGGTATTTTGTGGAAGAGCCACACTCAAGGGCCCAAAGAGTCATGTGTGGTTCGCAAGCCGTGGTTTGCCGACAACCGGGCCAGGGAGTCAGTTTGAGATAGGAGGATCTGTGAGGGAGTTGGAGGCCTCAGCTGAGGTTCCACAGCACGCACTAGTGATAGACGCAGGCCTTGTGGCTCCAATGCCGGATCCAGGAGGGGAGCAGGGAAGAGATGCAGTGGAGTTGCTTGTGGTTGGGTACTGATGGATTTAGTATGGCAGCAGACCCAGAGAGGTGACACTTCTTGCTCCCTCGACTCTCAGCAGATTTATACGTTCTGTTATGGATGGAGACTGTTTACATCCTTTGAAAATGAGTCCTGAGGTTCACAGGGGCCTGCGCATGTTCCAGACATAACTCCGTCGCCTTTCTCTGGGGGCCCAGAGTCCACAGGCAGCCTTTGCCATAACGCACAACGCGGTCCTTTTGAGCACTTCTCTTGGGTACCGCGGCAAAGTACAAAGTGGAAAGATGCATCTCTTTGTCCGTATGTGCAACTCTGTGTGCGCGCGTGTGTGCATGTGCAAGTCCTTCCATGTATCATTCATGCCCATGAATAGGCATTTCATGGTTAGCCAACATTTTATTGCCTGCTTCTATATACAGCTCCTTTGGCAAAGGCCAAAATTGAAAGCATAGCTGTATTGCTTTGGATTTAAAACCAAACACAGCAAACCTTTTGTCCAGGTAGCACGAAGGCCGAGAGAAGACGCACCATGAGGCTGGACAAAGGGCCGGCCGGTCGGCCGGTCGGTGTGAGGTGGACGCCCCGCCAGGGGGGCCCCGACTCCGGGAGGTCTGTCCTCGGCGGCACGATTCCTTTTTGTCTGTTTTTATGGATTAATGATTTTTCTTTGGCATTGCCATCTTTCAAGTGCCAAGTTATAAAAGGTCTAATTGAAGCATGGAACACATTTTATTTTTTTCCTCCTGCCATTAAATTTGTGAGATGGCTACGCCCAGAAGGGAACATTCACTTTCAATCAGCGTGAGCTGGAGTTCACGGGCCAGCCTTGAGGATATCAAATGGAAACTGCCTAGGAATGTATGAGTATTTCCTTTTAAAATCCTGCTTTTAATTTGGGAAAGCTTTTCATCCCTCTGGGATCATAACCTGTTGTGTATAAAGCCCAACCTAATCAAGGTAGATGGTATTGACAGAATGACATAGTCTGAACTCCAGCCCGAGGTCAGCAGGCAGATTGTTTCGCTGTATGCACGCGGTCCCCGGCAGCGGCCGGTCAGCTGGGCGTCCCCAGCAGCATTGTTAGGTGGGAAACACGGGGTACGATGCCCTAGGAAACCAACCATGCACTTTCCACATGGGAGGCTGTTTTTTGAGTGGAATCAGACATTTATGGGTGATATAATAATTTGCCAGCTGTAATAAGCAAATAAAAATTAACTTTTATAGATGATAACATAAAAGAATTGGTACCCTTTGCACAGAAAAGAATCTCAACTCCTTCTCACCCCTCACACCCCCCGCCAAAGCAAACAGAGTCAGAACCATCGGTTTTGGTCAGTGGTCGGCAAACTCATTAGTCAACAGAGCCAAATACCAACAGGACAACGATTGAAATCTCTTTGGAGAGCCACATTTTTTAAACTTGAACTTCTTCTAACGCCACTTCTTCAGCATAGACTCGCCCAGGCCGTGTTCTTTTTGTGGAAGAGCCACATTCAAGGGGCCAAAGAGCCGCATGTGGCTCGCGAGCTGCAGTTTGCCGACCACGGGTTTAGGTGGACACCTAGGACCACATCAGTCTTGCACTCAGCTGCTTTACCAATCATGCAGCGCATCCTCAGTCCCACTGGGCTTTCTCCAGAAAGAGTCGGTGATGCCCACTACTCATTCATTACCAAATTAAACGAAAAGCAACTTTTCAGCCTACAGTTTATTTGCTTGTGCTTGATGGTTAGACCAAGAACAAATCTAGTGGTGTGTGTGTGTGTGTGTGTGTGTGTAGAACAAAAGCACATGCGCAGCATTCATAAACGGTGCTGGACTTGTGTATATACATCAGAATAGTTTTTCATGTTTAGGATGCGCAGATGAAAAGCTCAAAGGATCCTCCTCAGGCCACTGGATTTTGCCTGCTCACACCGGCAAGGAGCTGGCAATGCCAACCCGAGGTCTGATGGGTTGGGGGGCACGAAACTCGGCTCCTGTGCCTGCTGTCCCAGGGACACTGAGGAGGGCCCCCACCCTAGAGCTCTCTCTCTCTCTCTCTCTCTCTCTCTCTCTCTCTCTCTCAGGATCGGCTGAGGCTGGGACCTTGCTTGGGTCTCTCCCCTTCCATGTCCTGCTCCTCAGCTGCTCACCAATTTCCCTCAGAAGCTCTTCTTAGTAAGCCCCAGGTGACAGGTCAATGCCATTGCCGGCCTAGTGGACTTTGGTTATGCCATGGGTTACCTTCCCAAATCTAAAGCAAGATATTATTGTTATTATTTTAAACAGAGTCCCCTGAGCTCAGTGGATGTCAGATTTACTTAATGGGTATTAGATATTGGGGGTGGCGGGTGGAGCGAGGGAGAACGAGCCTCAGCAACACATTAGTTTGAGTTCCTATGAGATCTTCCAAGTTTGACTCAAATGAAAGCCATTCTTCCTGAGTCTGCACGGCGACCTATGGGGTTTCCGTGAGTTTCAGAGCCACTTCTCCAGGGCTCTGTCGGGGATGCAGGACCAGAAATGTCAGGAAGCAGGAGGACCAGGGCTCTGTCGGTGTTTTCCCACATGTGATTTCCCTCGCCTGCTTCCCGAGTTTCCTCCAGCGCTGGCATACCTTCGCTCTCTGGAGCTACGGACGTGAAATATGTTGCTGAGTTCCTTGCCGGTGTGAGCAGGCAAAATCCAGTGGCCTGAGGAGGATCCTTTGAGCTTTTCATCTGCCCCTTGTCACATCATGGACTTAAAACACATTAGTCAGAGGCTTATGGCAGTATTTTAAAAGACTTCCTATTTTTTATTTTACTGATTTTTTTACAGAAAGGAAGAGAGAGGGATAGAAAGTTAGAAACATCTATGAGAGAGAATCATCGATCAGCTGCCTCCTGCACAGCCCCTACTGGGGATGTGCCCGCAACCAAGGTACATGCCCTTGACCGGAATCGAACCCGGGATCTTTCAGTTCGCAGGCTAACGCTCTATCCATTGAGCAAAACTGGTTTCGGCAAGACTTCCTATTTCTAAGGAATGCTTATGGGATGTCCACCTACCTGTAAGTAGCACAGTTTCATAAGGTACATACAGTGAGTTTTCCTTAATAGATCAATTCTTCTCTAATTCAGTTAAAAATCCAGCGACCCACATATTCATATGTTTAGAAGCCCCACCCCCACCCTCACTTATTAACAGTGCTTCTCCTCTGAGACTGTCCACCTGAGCAAATCTGTTAAATGAGGGAGAGGACGCTTTGACCCAAGCTAGGCTGCGTGCATTGGCACGGATGCCCGCTCCGTGTGGATGGGAGCGTTGAAATGCCCGGGAAGGGCAGTTAGCTGTGGTCCTCGCCCCCTCTCTGCACCACTGACCCCGTTCCCTGACACCCTTCTGCAAAGAATGGGCCATGAGGCGTTGGTGTCATTTTAAACCAGACCTTTGCCAAGTCTCAGAAAGGCCAGGCTGGTCTGGGTGTCGGTGGCCCTCCTGAGCCAGCTCTGAGAGGCGTGTTTTCCGTGGAGGCACAGGCCTGTTCCGCAGACTGTGTGGCTCTTCTGGGACCCGAAGGCCCCTGATTGGGTATCTTGCTCCTCCTTTGGATCCATGACCAAGTCACCGAGTGACCTGCTTCTCACCTTTTTGTCCACGGCCTGGCTGGAGGGAGCCGCCCTGGTCCGATCTGACAGGGAGGAGGATTTAACAGAATCCCGGGAACTCGCTTGGCTGACCCGCCCTTAGTTGGCTCCTTGTTATTTTTTATGAGCCTTGGCCAGAACTCCGCTGTTTACTCATCAGAGCCACACCATTTGAAGAAACTGAAGGCCAGGGTTATAAATACAGTTTCTGAAGTCACTCAGCAACTGGAGAATGTTTCAACAGATTGGAAAATTAGATTGAATGATGTATCAGGAAAGTTGGCAGTGCGGTCAATGGCTGGAAATACAAATGTCTCCGTGCGAAGTGACATGCATTTTGCTTTCATGCATTATTGGCACCATGTTTGTTGCGTATGCACACTCAGGTTATTGAGGTTAAAATGCCTCCGGACTTGCTGACCAGGATATCAGGAAGGGATGTGTAGTAACAAGATGAAAATGTTAGCGACCAAAATATTTGCAAGTCTTTTTATTTCTTAATATATATATATATTAAGAAAGAGAGAGAGAGAGAGAGAGAGAGAGACAGAAACATCAATGATAAGAGGAAATCATTGATTGGCTGCCTCCTGCACACCCCACATGGGATCAAGCCCGTAACCTGGGCCTGTGCCCTGACCTGGTCATAGGTTGATGCTCAACCACTGAGCCACACAGGCCAGGCTGTTTGGAAGTCTTGGCTTCAGTCTTTGCCAATCATTTTTTTGGGGGGTGGGAAACTCTTTAAGTCTCGTGTTTAATTTATACATAGTGTTCGCCAAAGACAGGCATGACTTAGCTACACCTCCAACTTTATACGGGGAGAAAATGGGACCTCTAAGATATTCCCAGTTCTTCCTCAGCAGACCTCCGGTCTCGGGCATCAGCATTCCTCATCTCCAGTAGAGATAGGGCTCCCCGAAAGCTGTGCGGGGATAGCACACAATGGGGACCGGGGTCTGGACGCCATGGTCCAGTGAGCTGGTTATAAAACGGCGGGGGGACCAGCCGGGGCAGGAAGTCCACCCTCTGAGCGGTGGGCTGTCGATATGAAACGCCGAGGAGCAGGCACGGCCCCGTTATTGGCTTGGGAAGCAAATAATGTGCCTTCTTTTGACTTCAGCGCTAAATTAATAAAGTAGGAGGAGATGGCCCTGCGTGCTTCATCAAACAGGCAATCTTTCATTTCAGAACCACCGGCGTGACTTCGCAGATTTAAAGATTATAATAATATTAATATCTGGCAGAACAGCAGCGTCTCCGAGGTATTAGATGGCTTGAGGGCGGCCCCGTAGATAGCGGTCTCGCTGTGGCGCCTCGTGTGTCCCTAGAAAGAGTGTCATCAATTAGCCCCTTCTAGGCCATTTCAGCCAAAAAGCCCGGGCGAGGTGCTGGCTTTGTTTGTGCTCTGGGTAACGAGAAGGTCGAAGCAAAGCTGTCAAACGTACACAGCTCTCTCCTCAGTCGCCAGTCTGAGAGACATTTACATAAAAGAAAATCGGAAGACGCTTCCCCCCACCACCAGTCCTCCCCCATCCCCCCTCACCCCTTCATCCCTGTTCCTCACAGAACTTGTACCAAAGGAAACACAAGATAGCCCATGGTTCTCTTTGTTTCTTTGATCACCAACTAGTGTGAGAAGTTCTTAAAATTAATTGGGAGCCCTAGCCAGTTCTGTTCAGTGGTTAGAGCGTTGGCCCTCGGACTGAAGACTCCCAGGTTTGATTCTGGTCAAGGGCACGTACCTCAGTTGCAGGCTCAATCCCAGGCCCTAGTTGGGGCATGTATGGGAGGCAACAGATCGATGTGTCTCTCTTCCATCTATGTTTCTCTCTGTGTGTCTCTCCCTCTCCCTTTTACTCTTTTTAAAAAAAATCAATGGAAAAATATCCTTGGGTGAGGATTAAAATACAAAATTAGTTATGAGCTAATTACAGAAAATGCAGGTTTCGCCACTTTTACCAAAAAAGACTGCTTTTTGGCAATAGTTTCGTAAACTTTTGTCACTGTTCCCTAACAGGGAGGGATGGACTCATTTCACACAAATAAGGCGTCTTTGTCCTCAATCAGGACTTGCTTTCACCTCCAGTGAGTGTCTCCGTGGAGTCCCGCACGTTTGGTGTGAAGGCCTCCTGTTTTATTATGGAGCGGGTCTCCCCAAATTCAGGGCTATGTTTATAATTAAAGTAGAATTTTTATGGAAGAAACACCAGGAAACACTAGCTTTAGACCCCACTATTTATGTACTTTTCGCCATTGCTTATTTAAAGTAATAAAATAAATACACGAGTGTTCTTTCCCTAGCCGTTGAGTGAGAGGGTGACCATTTGGCCTGCAGTTAAGTGCAGATTTGTTCAAATAAAGTGAATTAAATTTAAAGACCAGAAATGCTATGAGAAAAATATAACTGAACCAATTCACAGTCAGGTGAAAATTTCAGGGCTGCTTAAATTTTACCTGTAAGTTTTGTGTCTCGCTGCAGACCACAGCACTGACTTTCTTTTATTTTTTAAATATATTTTTTATTGATTTCAGAGAGGAAGGGAGAGGAAGAGAGAGATAGAATAGAGATATCAATGATGAGAGAGAATCACTGATCAGCTGCCTCCTGCACGCCCCATGCTGGGGATCCAGCCCACAGCCCAGGCATGTGCCCTGACTGGGAATCGAATTGTGACCTCCTGGGTCATAGGTCAATGCTCAACCTCTGAGTCACACCGGCCAAGCAAGCATTTACTTCCCAAAGGCTCTGACTGCAACACCCTGTAAGAAATACTTTTTATCTCAGGAGCTGGTGCACACATGCACACACGTGACCGCGCCTGCATTTTGTATGTCTGTCTTGAAGTCGACCTCGTTTCCCCTTACATCTTGATGTGTGTATTTCCAAAGCAAAGCCTTCATGAGAGAGAAAGAAACCTTCATGAAGCAGTACTGTACCATGAATGGGGCACTTTGGTAATTCTAACCTAATTGCATTTCAGTGTAAGAATGCTAGTGATGATGTGCTCAATTAATTTTATCACTCACTAATAATTACAGCCCCTGTTTCAGCAACGATGCAGACTAAGGCTTATTGTAAATGACACAGTTACTTAGGGAGGAAAAGTTGTTTTTACTTTTCTGAAGTATAAAGTGAATATCTTAGTTTAAGTGCCGTCTTGAATGTCCATTTCACTTAGTATATAGTTTATTAAACTTTCCTTTGCATTTTCCTTTATCCCCAATAAATTTAATTATCCTACTTCCTAAAATGTATTCTTCACATTTTATTCCTATTGTATGTGGGAAGACACTTAACAAAATATAACTGGAAGACTTTGACTGTAAGAACTGTACTTCGATGTTAGGTCTGTATTTATTTATCCATTTAATAACAAATATTTGTTCAGCGTTCAGAGATTGTGCTAGGCATTATAACGATAGCTGGTATTGGTTGAACATTTAACATGTATTGGGTACAGTTATAAGCTCTCTAGGGATCCCTATGGGGAAATTACGTTATTATTTTAATTTGACATTTGAGGAATCTGGGCCATAGGAAGAGTCATTAATCCACGTGCAACTGGAGCCCAGTTTGAAACCAGCAATTCAGACTGCAGAACTCACACTCAGCTCACACTCAGAGCTCACACTCAGAGCTCACACTCAGGGCTCACACTCAGAGCTCACACTCAGAACCACTTTATCCTCACTCACACCTGCTGCCGTAGAGTGGAAGGTGGACAGTCGCTCCTTCAGGGAGTGAAATGCAAGGAGCAGAGAGACTTGCAGAGCAGCGCTCCCACGTGGTTCGCTAAGCTCCGTGACGTGGCGCGTGGACTGGTGGGCACAGATGCCCTTGACCCTGGAGGTGATGGGCGTTCATGCAGACACATTTCAGCAGGAAAAGCTAACATTTTATAACTGTCTCAGGACAGAGTCAACTCTCTTATCAACAGACTGCTTTACTTCTTAGATCTGAATGCATCTGATACATTTGAGATAAAACTATCCAATAAATGAATGTTTGGGGTTTACTTGTATTTTTGGAAAGTGTTATCTTTGCCGATGATTTTAAAAGGTAGGAGACACTAGTGAGTTTGGGGGCAGTTTGACAACAGTTGTTTCGGCACTTGGGAGCCACGTTGCTAGGAGTCTTTTAGGGTCAGGGTAGGCCCAGTCCCTCCATGGTACCTGCTCAGGGGCGGCTCCGCAGGGGAAGGAGTTTGAAAGGTGCAGGCTGTTTGGCTGTGGCATTCATGTCGCGTTGCATGTTTTCTGTGTTTTGATGTAGCACGTGCTGCGAGCAAAGTTTTACTGTATTTTGGGGGACATGGCATATTTGTTCTCAAGTGGAGTTTGCGTTGTCCACAGTCTCGGTTTCCGCCATCTTACTGTTTTCAGTGGGTTGAATGAGAAGATCTTACACGTAATGGGGATCTTTGAAGGCATGGTCTACCAGGGCCCGCTGCGGGCAGTTCAGAAAAAGTAGGACTCAGTTCTCAGGAAAATGAGGAAACATGCATTCAGTGTCTTCTTGGTGCCCTAAATGTCTGTATTACACCCCCCCCCCCCCAAATGCACAAGATGTGTGCATTGTCCACTAAGCACAAGATGTGTGGATTGTGCTCCCAGGGAGTTTCCTGGTTCCTGGGAAGAAGAGGTTGTATAGCAGCACAGTATAAAAGATGGAAGTGTCGTCCTGCTCGGTTTGGCTCAGTGGTTAGAGAGCCAGCCCACGGGAGGGCCACGGGTTCGATTCCTAGTCAAGGGCATGTACCTGGGTTGCGTTTCCGCCCTCGGCCCTGGTCGGAGCACATGCGGAAGGCAACCAAGGGATGTGTCTCCCGCTGATGTTTCTCTCTCTCCCCACTTCCACTCCCTTTCTAAAAAAAATCAATGGAAACAAAAAATCTTTTGGTGAGGATTAAAAAAAAAAGAAAGATAAAAGTGCCCTAAATGGGATAGAACTAGAGCCATTTCCCTTCAAAGGAGGGAGAAAGTAGCACCAACTGCGGCGTGTCTGTGTGTCCACATAATACATAGCCTTTCAGTTCATTATAGGATACGGCTCTGCAGTAGCAACACCTGTCTGCAAATGCTAGTCTTGAATGTGCATTTACACTCGCAAAGACACTAATTCCCTTCAGAGGCTCAATTCTGTCCACCCCCATCCTGCAAAAATGCTACATGCATATAGGCTGTCTTTCCCAATAAAGAAATATTACAAGAAAAGAGGGGTTTTATTAAACTAATGCAATAACGACATTTTCTTTGAGGATTTAACACATCGTTTTTAATAATAAAAATCAAATTGTCATTGTTGTGCCCTGTAAACCTTTTATTCAAATCAGACTGCACACTCTGGCTCCGTGGCGAGGCGGTGCTCCGGGGGGAGGAGGAAGGGGAGGAGGAGCGTTTCTGGCATCGCACAGATGGAGTTCAGCAGGCAGGGTCGGCAGGTTATGAATATGGGGCCCAGGAAACCTGTCTGTGCTCATGAGCAGAGGGGGAAATGCCCCTTCAAAGCACCTGGAAGGAAACGAGATCGGAGAGTGGGGGAGAGGCGGTTCTGGGGTCCGCTGTCAGGATGTAGGATGCCAATGCTTTCTGTAGCCCTGCGGCTGATTCCTCTGCGCCGGGACCTGTGCCGTGGGTTGTGGGAGTTAGGGGTTCTCTTTGTGGGACTTGGCCCAGAATTTGGGGTTACCTGGTCTTCTTAGGAGGAGACCAGCTTTGGCTCTCATGTCAGCTGGAACGAGGAATTTCAGAAATATGTGAAAATTAAGGCTGATTAATAATGTGTGAAAAATAAGGCATGCTGAAAGGTGAGGAGTACCTCTGAAGGGATTTTGTGTGTGTGTGAGTGTGTGTGAGTGTGTGTGTGTGTGTGTGTATGTATGTTGTCTGTGTGATAGGTCATGTTCAGAGGTGGATGCAGGCAGGATTGGCCCATGCGAGCACCAAATGAGTGTCAAGGCCCCTTCCACCCTTGGCCTGCCACAGTTTTAATGTGTAAATTGGGGATCTCTGTGCCTGTTAATCTTGCTTAACTGTTACGGCATCCTTTGTTAAAAAATATAAAATTATGAACTGAAACAGTATATTTTTAACTTACCACTACAAAAGACTCCCAAATAAATGTTTCAACTCATACATCCTTAAAGAGATGAGACTTGATTCTGGAGGGGACCATCATGACATGGCTTATGTGCTTTGTTCATACATCTAACAGTTAATAGTGAAAACATATTATGAGGGAGAGGGCTTATTTCCTCTAAATGTCTCTAAAGAAGTGTCCAGCACACAGCCTTGCTTTTAGCATAGCAATCACATAAGCTATCTTTGGGGTTTATATGTTTTTATTTTTTTTTATTTTTACCATCACCATTTATACCCTCTCTGCCCTCTTCCACCCCACTCCCCACACCCCGCGGTAATATCTCCCTTTGTTTAGCTTGGAACCCAGTACTTTCAGACCGGTTGCTTTATATAACCGAGTGTTTGGGGAGGGGGTGAGTTCCTTAAAGGCATATGTCACAATAAATAGGTGAACACCACAACACAGGTTATCCTTTATCTCTCCGCCTTCAACGGCCACAAACAGACACTCAGTTTACAGGAATGAAGACAGTCTCTGCTAGTTGGGAGTTGTTTGTTTTGTTCTAAAGAAAAGCACTGGGGTTTGGCTGGGCCAGTTTCCCCAGTACACACCTGGTGTATATCACTTTAAAAAAAATAAATTATGCCTCATTAAATTACAATTAAATGGAATCATGATCATTTGTTTTTCTGGAAGGAAGATGTTTTGCATATTGAAAGCCTAATTTGTTGCAGGTGACAAAAAGGCTGAACAGATTAGCTAATATCACTTCATTTTGGGGGTAATGCTTGCTGGTTAGGCTGTGGGTATACTCCAGTAGTTCAGAGTGACACTGGCACCAGCGTATTATTTTCACTTCAAAATGTCTCCCTCCACTTTACCAGTTTCTGTGCTCTTTTGATGAATAGGAAATTCTTTTGGTATCCTGGGTGAGTCATGCTTTATATTTTTCTTTAAATGTTTAAAATTTTTTTTATTGATTTGAGGGAGGGAGGGAGAGAGAGAGAAAAAAAGAGAGAGAGAGAGAGAGAGAGAGAGAGAGAGAGAGAGAGAGAGATCAAGCCCACAACCCAGTCATGTGCCCTGACTGGGAATGGAACCACGACCTCCTGGTTCACAGGTCGACACAACCACTGAGCCACACTGGCCGGGTTCTTCCAATGTTCTGATGCTTTCCTGTCCCTCACTGATCTCCTTGGCCCGGTCTCTCCATTATCTCTACACCCATGGACTCTGCCTATTTCAAATCCCAGCCGAGTGCAGTCCCACCTCTTCCAAGACCTTTCCCCTGAGTCCATCAGGCAGTTTCTCACCCGCCCGGACAGGTCTTCCAGGGCCAGTGCAGAAACCTCCAAGTGCGTTCTATAGAGCCATTCACGGCAGTGTTTCCCTAACATTTCTGAGTATTAGCATGTGTTTGGGGCAAACTATGTGAGCTATGGAAGAAATATGGAAATCATAATCATTTAAGTAAGATAGCCCATCGACAGAAACTACACATCCAGAAACATTAAAGCCATTTAATGTGTTACAAATAAATATTATTTAACATACTACACATAATAAGTACATCATTTTTTTTTTTAATTTTAAAAATCAGCCTGAATGTTTTGCCTGCAAAGATAACCTCTCTTAGCCATCAGGCTAGATGGCATGGTATTAGCTCTGATTTTGGGTGTTGAACTGTTTTGCTCTCTGGCTTTCCTGCCAACCTCATCTATTCTTTGCTGGTGCTGGAAAGACGGTGGAGCTCACCGAGTCCCCCGGGAAAGGCTACAGAGAAAGCCAGGCTGAGGTCCTTTCCCCAGCTCCCTTCACTTTCCAGCAGCTCGTCGCCCAGGAGTTACTTGTGCGGGTGCCTCTCCCCTCCCCCCCCCCCCCCGGCAGGTGTCCCTCCCCCTCTTCAGGCCACACGTTCCAGCCTGTGTGACCCGCTCACTCCCAGGAGGAGCGGCTCCACGCTCTCCCGGAGAAGGCTCTGCTCCTACGATGAGGAGACGACGTAATGACCACTTTGCTCAGTACTCGCGATACGTTTTAATGTGATCACCGATATGGAAGTTTAATCGGCAATATCCCGGTTAATTTGTTAATGCCCCTCAATGTCCACGTTTTCCATATTCATGACTCTGCTATCCATAAAAGTACACCTTTTATTTTTATTTTTTCTCCCCGGCGCCCAGGTGCCATGCCGCACTCTCTGTATCTCAGGAATGTCCCAGTGACACCTTCCGCTGGGCTGGCTGGCAATTCAAACGCCAGACCATCAAGTGACAAGGGCCTTGGAAATGCTTGTGTGTGGTAAATTATTAATTTATGTCCTACTCAAGGCGGTTCCAATGGGATCAGCATTTACTTATCTGGATAATTAAGAGATGGGGCAATGTGTGGTGTGTCTGTTAGGCCATACGTTTTCTTCTAATTTTCTCTCCCAATAATGATTTTCAGCTACCCAAACAAGCTCCTTTTGCATTTATGAGCCTACAGAATTTGGACTCTGTTTAAAAAAAAATCCCATTTTAGCCGAAACCGGTTTGGCTCAGTGGTAGAGCGTCGGTCTGTGGACTGAAAGGTCCCAGATTCGATTCCGGTCAAAGGCATGTACATTGGCTGCGGGCACATCCCCGGTAGGGGATGTGCAAGAGGCAGCTGGTCGATGTTTCTCTCATTGACATTTCTAGCTCTCTATCTCTCTCCCTTCCTCTCTGTAAAATATCAATAAAATTATTTTTTAAAAAAATCCCATTTTAAATAGTTAAAAACTCATAATAACCAAAATGAAAAAGACTCAAGAAAACACCTAAGACTCTTCTTAGGCCCACCCACTAGCCACTTGTTATCGCAAAGGTCTGGGTGAAAAGGATCTGCTTGGGGGCCCTGACTACCCGGGTGCGACCCTAAGTGAGGAGTTCAGAGCGGTCTTCTCATTCTCTGGGGCCGTGCTGGGGGCGGCGCTGGCCACCTGGTTGGCTGGGACTTTATCTTCCGTTGGGCAAATGGAAGAGCGGCCGCAGCGTGTGCCTCCAGCCCTTTCAATACAGACCCGGGGCCTCGGGCACCTACCTGAAATGATGCGGAGGAACAGGCATTGGCAAGAATGCGTGGGCCTGATTTTTCCTAAAGATGGAGTCACTTCCCTGCGAGGTTGTCCAATGTGTGAACTGTGCTGAGGAAAGAACGCCACAGATTCAGTGTGGGAAAGAACGGAAACCAAGCAAACAAGCAAACAAACATCACTCTATGCTTCATAGTGTGTGTGTGTGTGGGGGGAGAGGGGGTTAATTGATGAAGAATGAGCAATTTTTAACCTATTAGAACACTAGTTTTTGTTACTTCACCATTACCTGTGCTAATTCTGAGCCATACTGTACTCTACCGCATTCAGATGCAGTATATAAATACATATTGTGACATGTGTATGCATTTCAGTTCTCTATTATATTTTTTGAAACTTTATTTGTTATTTTTTTGTATCACTTTATATTACTATTATTTTAAAACAATTTCTTACTGATGCCTTCCTCAGTACTTCAGCTGTCCTTTCATTCCTTTATTTTTCTCTTTCATGGATGCCGTGTTCTTTGGAAGCTTGTTTAGCTTGTTCACGGCCTTTTAGGCTTCCTCCCGTGAACAGGAGTTTACGTATTGGATAATAAGAATTACATGCCATGGGGCAGGGGCGCACCAGGGTTTTAGAGATGCTCAGGGCGGGGGGGGGGGGGGGGACAAAAACAGGCGGGGAACCACTGGTATAGACCCAGAACGCCTCCTCCGATGTGGTAGTCTGAAATATATTAAAATGGTAAAATCACTTATGAGAGAAGAGGAGGAGGAGGAGTAGAGAAGAAACAGGAGGAGAAGGAGAAGGAGACCGGCTTATCCTTTGTGAATGCTCAGGAAAGGTCAATCTTAGTGTCTTATTGGCATTGGAGGTTAGTATTGATTTTAAATTCACTTCCTTCTTGGAGGTTTTCTGTCTCAGAAACAAATTTATTATTAATATTTTAGGTTGCTTAGCACAGGTGGAAGTAGGATGGCTTGAGGCACAGCTGACTTTACCCTCTCGGAGAACTGATAATGGTGGGGTGCCCATTCCTGGAGGTGACCTCTGCGTCCCTGTTTTACAAGGCGTTACTTTATTTGCAAAGATCACCTAACTTACCCTAAAAATTTCTGGCCATTATATTCCTCTCATTTATAGTTAAGCCACACGGTGCAAATCTGACCAGGTTTTCCTTGTGTGGATACTCCCCTCAGGGGCAATGCACTTGGCATCTGCGTCTCATGACTTGGGGTACCATCTGGTCTGAGAAACAGCGGTTAGCACCTCCTCCCTTCCTGGGGGCTGGTCCTAGGCCCTGACCTCACAGTGTCCGGGGAGCGGATGTAGCTGGGGGTGCGAGGAGAGGCCTCAGTGTGACCATCTAAGGAGGGTGCAGGAGGGAAGTGGCTCTGCTTGTGCCCAGGGCTCTGCAGTGCCCCAGCCTGGTCCCCGCCCTTTTCTGACAGCCATGCAGCTTGTCAGCCTTTTCCGTGTGTGTGTGTGTGTGTGTGTGTGTGTGTGGATTCTGTCTCCAGAGCACATAAAGAACTGATTTCCTTTAAAGCTGTCTATCCGATGCCACACATTCAGAACGTGTAGGAGCCTACCACGGCGATCTCCAGCTGTGCGCCGGCCCCTCACCCGATGGGACCGCCCTTCATCCCTTTGATGATGATGGGCTCAGAGCTCCCCCCGGGAGGGCATCGCATAGCCATGTGTGGGTGCTCTCCGGTACATGCACAAGGACCCCTATGATGCCTGTGGACTGAGAAGCTGGGGTTAACACAACTTATAGCCATTTGCTTTGTGTCTTTTTTTTTTCTTTCTTTTTTCCTGGAAGAAACATCTATATTGAAAGCAGTGGCCGGTCACATAGAAACTCAGCCAAACATTTTTTTTTTTTTTTAAGCCGATGTAAATCTCCCATGCTGTTTAAATGTCGGAACTAAATTTACCCAACTTGGCAGATTTGCGAAGCAGAGCAGGACTGCCAAGCGCTCCCAATTTCAAGCAGAGAGTTCTGACACTTCCTGCCTTCCTCGCGGGAGGCACCTGCTGGCAATCGCCACTTCGCCATCCCTTCCCCGGCGCCTACCTGGCGAGCTGGCGGCTCTGCCCCCCCCAAGGGTGGTGACAGGGATGATGAGGTGTCAGGACAGGACGGTCCAACGTCCCCAGTGCCTGGGAGGCAGGCGCCTTCCCTCCAGATCTTCCTGCCGGAGGAGCCTTGGGGTTAGGCTGCGGCTCTGGGCATCGCAGCCAACTGGTTTCCCCGCACAGTTACGAGGGTGGGTATGGAAGACACAAACACCCCCACCCCCCACTCCCACCCCAAGACATGACGCGCCTGTTTTCCCTCTGATCAGGGCCTGCTGTCCGAGATCCTCCGGAAGGAGGAGGACCCGCGGACGGCCTCGCAGTCGCTCCTGGTGAACCTGCGGGCCATGCAGAACTTCCTCAACCTCCCCGAGGTGGAGCGGGACCGCATCTACCAGGACGAGCGGGAGCGGAGCATGAACCCCAACGTGAGCATGGTGTCCTCGGCCTCCAGCAGCCCCAGCTCCTCCCGGACCCCTCAGGTGAGGTGCACGCCCCCGGACGTCTCTCTCTCTCTCTCTCTCTCTCTCTCTCTCTCTCTCTCTCTCTCTCTCTCTCTCCCTCTCTCTCTCTCTGCCTTGGAAGCAGCTGGCCGGTGCCCAGAGTGTCCCCTGGAAACACGCAATTCGGGGATTCTGAGTCCACCGGGCGGGTGGGTGAGAGGAGAGGGAGCCCACCCTGTGGAGTGGCTGTCCTTGGCTGTGTCCTGTGCCAGTGCTGTCCCTTTAAGAGAGGGAGTACCACCCTTCCTCAGCTGCAGGAGAGCAGGGGTGGTGCCTGCGGGCGGGGGTAGGGGTGGGAGGGCAGGCTATGTCCACCTACAGCTCGCCATCCAGGAAGGAGCGAGGGGGGGTGTGTGTGAAGCTGAGTGCGCATGGCCAGCGCCCTGCTTTTCCTTATGTTGTGTTGATTCCATGGGGGCAGGTAGCTGGGGGCAGGAGGCGCAGGTGGATGTGAGCTCTGCTTCCTGCGATCTGAGGAAGATAGAATGGGGGGGGGGGCTGGCATGAGGGGAGCGCACATGTGCAGGCTCCCTCCCCGTGGCTCCCTCCCCATGGCTCCCTCCCCGTGGCCGGCCACTCACCGAGCCCTTAGGACATGGCCATGGGGAGGCAGGCCTGCGTCATTCTGCTTCCCCGGAGACCCCCCCCCCCCCCCGGGCTCCCGGCTCCGCTTCCCACCCTCCTCTCTCCACAGCCACCACGCATTCTGTCCTCAGTGCCTTGGGCAGATGCGGGCAGCTGGCCACGCTGCCAAGATCCTCACTGAAGGGTCAAGCCAGCCTCGAGTTGTTTCCCATTCAGTTGTGAGCCCCCTCGTTTCCGGCCCCCGGCCTGCGCTCCTTACCCCTTACCGCTCTCCGGGCGTGAGACACAGCCCTCTCCACGGCGGCCAGGGGGGTGTAAATCCCTCTCTCCTTCTCAGCGTAGTCAACAGACACAAACACACACACACACACACACACACACACACACACACACGGTACAAATCTGAAAAATGGGTGCTTTGAAATCAAAGGGTTTTTAGCTTACTTAATATAGTATGTGTGTGTGCGTGTGTTTAATGAGTTTGTTTTCTGATAAGTTCCAAAGAACAGATTAAGCATGCAAGCAAAATCTTATTCTAGTAGAAATATTTGAGCTTTTTATATTCACATTTCCTACCTTTCATAAGTTTGTCCCCTGCAATAGATATTTAACTGGAGGCCATTCTCTATCATGCACTGTCAATCTGCTATGCTTATACTTTAGTCTTTAGCGAATGATGAGCTGTAATGGCTGTTCCACCCAAAATAAGTCTCTCTCTTTTTTAATTCCTTTATTGATTAAGGTATTACATATTTGTCCTCATTCCCCCTTAACTGTTTACTTTGGATGAGTGTAACCAAGCTTTTATGTAAGATCTCCCCCCCCCCCCCCCCCCCGTCCCCTGCCACCCCATTTTGGGACAAATATATGAGGCTGTTGAGTTGGGTGAGTTGTTAATCTACATGAATATTTACTTCTATGAAGTCTGCCAATAACTAGTATTTTTGCTGCTTCTGAAGTCCGTTCAGACATGATGGGGCAGCCCAGCCATGCCTCCTGGCTGCACCCGGACCCTCCTCAGAACGCCACTCCCACTTGTTCAGGATGTTTCTCCGGCGCCGCTGTCTCAGGCCTCTTCTCAGACCCAGAGCTTTCAGAGCCAGACCAGCGTACAGGCCGCACAGAGCCAGTGTTCCGCTTTTTTCAGTAGCACAGAACCCCACCTAGAAACCAGGAAAGGGGGCCTTCCGGGACCAGTATAACAGGGAAATGAATCATTTAATGTCACAGTTTTGAGATTTAGGAAAATAAATATAAAACGTTTTTCTGGGAATATTTTCGAGGCTATAGCTATGGCACGGGTATTTCACATTCTCCGGGCCATTCTTGCTTTCCTGTTGGTTAGACGTTGAGAAAGGGAAAGCTGTTACAACATTTTGTGATTACCTTCTGACTCAGAATTCTTACCGGCATGCCTCGGCAGTGAAGGTCCGAGCGGAGTGAAGCTTCCACGTGAGAACCGTGCGAGGGGGACACCCCGAGGCCGCCTTGCAGTGGGGGTCAGCTTGGCAGAGTGCATGGGGATGATTGATTATTTTCCAAACCCCCAACTGGTTTAAAATACGTTGAAGAATTTTACACTTATTTATTTTATTATTATTTTTTTAATCCTCACTTGAGGATACATTTGATTTTAGAGAGGGAGGGAGAGAGAAACATGGACTGGTTGCCTCCCTACGGGGGATCCAACCCACAACCTGGGTATGCGCCCTGACCGGGAATTGAACCCGGGACCTTTTTGCGGATGGGATGATGCTCCAACCAACTAAGCCCGGGCAAGAGATTTCAAATTTGAAATTAAACCTCCAGAGTCCTCTTCTCATAAGGCTTCAATTGGCCAGTATCTCTTGATGTGCTTAATAATAACAAAACAACAATGCAAGGATACGAGTGATCATCGATCATTTATTGAGCACTTACAGTGTATCAGGTATTGTGAGCATTTTGCACGAATTGGATCTGCACCGTTTTGCATTGTCATCCCCACTTTACAGACAAGGAAACTGAGGCCACAGGGCCGAGTGGCAGAGCTAGGATTTGAGCTCAGGTTGCTCTGATTCCAAGTTCTGGGCTCCTAACCCACACGGTGTAGTGCTTCGAGGGCTTTCATCTTAGCCCCCAGGGCTGTCCAGAGGGTTTGATCAGCCGGGCGAGAGAGTGAGGGAGGCTAATAAGAAACCCGAGTTGAGAAAGGCAGAAATAATGTGCTAAAACATGCGCTCGGCAGGAAAAGTGCTGGAAATTTTGAGAAGGAAAAGGAATTTCTTGAAAAAAGCGACAATTGGGTTGTTAAAGGAAGACTCTAACCTGAGGGCCAGCGGGTCCCTGTAAAGCCAGCGTGGGCACACCCTGGAGGCTCGGGAGCCGGAGTGGCACCGTGGCCCGAGCCCGCGCTTTGGCGCCGGGAAGACTTGGATTCGGAATACGGTTGTCTCAATGGATTTTGCCTGTCTTCCAGAAGGTCAAATATCATCTCTTATTATCACTCGTCTTCAACTATAAAATGAAAATACAGTCTAACTCATTGTGATTTTAGAATTAAATGAGATAACAGAAATAAAGTGCTTGAAGGCCTGGCACATAAAAAGTACAGCATCAGTTATTCTTATTTTTTTGATAGTAGTTAGAAAATCGTATGCGACAGGGAGGTCAGAGGGGAATGGCAAAGGTCACCGATCGCTCTTAGGAATCAAAGCCGCCGTCATGGGAACCTGGGACATTCGCTCTGGCTGTGAGGCCAGTGAGAAGGATCCCAATGGTGTCCAGGCTGCCTGCCCTGTCTCCCCCCCACCAGTAATGCTCACCCCAGCGGGGACGGCTCAGGGCACCCACATAGGGACAGTGGTGATTTGGGGGCTACTCTCTTGGTTTGGGATTAAGGGTAAGTGGGGACGAAAGGAAAAACAACCCACATTAGACCCAATCAGCTGGCCACGCTCACGAACCCAAGGATGAGGGCAGATTCCCGCCGCCCGGCCTCTGAGGAAGCCACCCCAACCCCTTCCATCACTCACCAGGGCAAGTGCCCGCAGTCTTTGCGATCAGGAAGCACCAAGCGTTTCCGGGTCCCCCCCCCAACCCCAAGAAGCACAGACACCTTCTCTTTCGTCCTTCATTTGTCTCCGAAGCTGATGGGAAATCATTCAATTAGCACACGAGCGCTGCAGAATACATAAAGCCGCAATATGAGTTTAAGAAAATGAAAACGCGGCGTCGGAGGCATTCCGAGGCCTCGATTCACGAAATGAAATTTGGTTTCCCTGCCGCTGATTTCCTAGGTGAAATCAGGTGACGGGCTGGCCGGCGTAATGGTGCTAACGACGGGAGGGCGCGCTTACTCGGTGACACGCGCAGAGTTTAATGAAGAACCAGAGGGCTCTGGGGAGGGCACTCAATCCAGTGATGATTTATTATTTAGAGGCCGCTACGCATTTACTCCTTTTATTTTATTTTTTTCCTGGAAGCATTGGCCCTTCCTCCGAGGCATGCCACTTCTGGGAAGCGAGGGGTGACAGCGTGTGTCCCGCATGTGTGGCCGGCAGCTCAGTGACGGCTTTCAGGTCCCCGGAAGCGTCCCACCTGGGAGCCGGCGGGTCCCGCGGGGGCAGGGGCAGGCTGTGGGGCTCTGCCCGCCCTATAGGAATGCCCGCAGTCATTTCCGCCCACAGTTAACCGGGTTAGGGTAACGGACAGGAAGCGCCCCCCTGTATTCGGTGCTGTTTGGCCTCAGCCACGGAAACCTCCGGCGGGTTCTGCACAGATGGCCGGGCTGCCCGCGGCGCCTTCTCAGTGATGGTTTTCCCGGTCTCCCCGCAGGCCAAAACCTCGACCCCGACGGCAGACCTCCCCATCAAGGTGGACGGCGCCAACGTCAACATCACAGCCGCCATTTACGACGAGATCCAGCAGGAGATGAAAAGGGCCAAAGTGTCCCAGGCCCTGTTCGCCAAGGTGGCCGCCAACAAGAGCCAGGTGAGCGGAGGTTCAGGGAGCGAGCGGGGTCCCCGTGCTCCTCCTCCTCCTCCTCCTCCTCCTCCTCCTCCTCCTCCCATAAACACGCAGCTGCTCCCCCGTCTCGGTGGCAGGAAGCCCGGGGGACCCCGCGTGCTCCGAGTTTGTTTCTGTTCCCACTGGAGCTGGAAATAGAGACTAAGTCAGAACCCAGACTTCTGTCTGTTAAAGGACCGTTTAAAAAGGAATCAGCTTGAGGGATTTCTCTTCTGATTCTAAACACTGCTGTGGATTCTTTCTTCTGTTCTCTCTCTCTCTCTCTCTCTCCATATGTGTGTATGTGTGTGTGTGTGTGTGTGTGTGTGTATATATATATATATATATATATATTGTTAACTGGATGACATTGTTACCTGGATGACATTAGCTCAGTCCAGTATTGGAATCTATCACTATTTGAATGTTAATGATCACCATCTTTCAAAATTCCTAAGTCACTGCATCCCTGATAGGTGGTCACAGAAGTCGTCTAGAAGAGGCACAGCAGAGTTTACCATTTACCATCTATATGAGCCAAACTTGATACGTACAAAACAGCATCTTGCTGAGATCACTTTGTGGCCAGGTCTCCCGCCTCTCGCTGGCCTTGGTGTAATAACTGCCTTTCAAAGCCACACACACACCTTGGGAGTCAGGTGTTCCTTTTATGTGTGTGGAATCTGATGGTTTCTCCAGGAGAAGACACATGTGAGTGTGAGGGCCAGGGCGTGTGCTGAGAGCTCTAACACACACACACACACACACACACACACACACACGCAGTCTCTCCGGCGCAGATCTGTGCAGAGCGGGGTGGTGGGGCGGGATGCCCGGGGGACCCGGGGAGACAGATGCGGAGGGTTCTGCACATTTATTTCTGGGAGCAGCACCCGTGGGTGGGATCCGCTGTCTGTTTCAGTTCCTTTAAAGGGACAGCCGCCACCCCGTCGGAAAAAGGGTCCGGTCCGGTGGTGGTGCCTGCTTACGCATCCCGAGATGGGCAGTTACCTAGTGCACGGCGGAGGGCGCGAAGTCGGCTGCTGCATCTTGCTGGGGGCCCTTGGGTTCTGAGCCTGATTTCCTCTGTGGCCTTCCATGGCTAATGCTTCCTTCCCTGCGATTGGGGGGGGGGGGGGGGGAAGATCCATCGTCTCCCCATCGGGTCTTCTGTGGGTGCTATGAAGAAAGGAATAGACTGAATATGGTGTTTCTGTCAAGCAAGAAGGTTTTCAATAAAAACCAACTTTCAAAAAAAACTATATATACGTAGTTAGGCGCTATATTTAGGCTAATTATGGGGCTTAGCCATTTTTACCTGTTGCTTGGCAGTTCCCTGACTGAAGTTATGTTTCAGATGTTGATAAAGGGAAAGGAGTAGACGATCAAGGAACTTGATCGAAATATTGGTTTCCTTTTTCAGTTTTAACATGGTCATGTCTCCAGATTATCCTTGTGATCGCCCATCAGCGAGACCGCTGAAAGGCCGTTTGCTGAGATCTGATGTCCAGCCGTAGAAGGAAATCCATGGAAGGAGAGTGCCGTGGAGCCTTCCTGAGCTGTTAGAGGCATAAAGTCCCATGGACCACATGGCAAAATATAATGAGAGCTGGAGCTGTTAAATGAATAAAGCTGTTAAATGCATAATGCCACTTGGCAAAACTACTGTGCATTTAATGGTTTTCCACTGTGTAATAAAGGACATATGTGGTAGATGTGCAGCGGGTATAAAAGCTGCACAATGGGTTTTGCAGCAAACCTGCCCCTTAAGTCGTGACTTGACGTAAATATAAAAGTTTCACTCCATCCCCCCCCCCCAATTCTTTTTTTTTTTTTTAATAAGAAGCTTTCAGGAAAGAACGAAGACCACAGTCTGAGAACTTGACTCAAAAATGCCTGTGATCTTCCCGCTGGCCTGGCACCACGGCTTCTGGAAAGAGTGGTGCCCGCAGCCTCCAGAAATAACTCAGGTGGCTGACGGGGAGCTGCGTTAGCCAGTGGTCCACACTGAGCGCTCCAAATGCGGGGTGCCCCCGGAGGAGCGCGGTGGCCCCACTTCTGTAGGGTCCGGAGGGGCGTGTGGTGCCGGGAGCCGATACGCTGGAGGATGGGACTGAGCCTAGGCGGGGATGCCGCGCTGTGAAGTGTTTCTGATTTTCTTTGGGTCCGTGGCCTCATTCCCCTTTGTGAACGGGAGCCTTGCTGGGCATCGCTGACGAGATGGGCAAACCCAACGCTGAGGTCTTTTAACTGACGGCATTCACTCCATTCTGTGAGCACCCGCTTTGGCTTCATAAAAAGCATCTCTAGTGGAGCCACTCGCATGGTTTGGTACTTTGCATGTGTGCTTGCTGCCTGTCCATAGGGTGCATGCATGCACAGGACTTGCAGTGGGACGTTGGCCGCAAAGCATATATATTTGCTTTGTTTTCCTTTTATTGCTCTTTGCTAACGGAGTTTATAACCTATTCAGTATATATGCTAACATTCTTTTCACTCAGTCCTGGGTTACCATATTAATCTTTGCTTTTGTATCTCTTTTTTAAAAATGTCCCAGGCACAATTTAGTTGCATATATCTTAAAAAACACCTCTATTATATGTTAAAGTAATAATATCCTCACTTTAGAAAACGAAGAAATGTATACATGAGGAACTGTGAGTCCCTCACGACCCCACTACCCAGAGATAGTTACCGTTAACAATGTAGAATCTTCCCTCCTGATGTACATATATGCATGGGTGTGCACAGAGATGTTTACATCCTAGTTGTGATCATACTGTACAACACATAATTATAAGACAATTCAAAAGTACAAATTTTAAGGCCAACTCTTTAGTTGGGGCATAAGAATATTATCTTTAGTCTCATTAATTTCTTATCCTTTAGAAAATATATACAAGGATCAAAGGGTTTGGTCAAAGGATCTAGTTGTGCCTCTTTTCTAAAAAAATATGTATATTTTATTGATTTTTTTTACAGAGAGAAAGGGAGAGGGATAGAGAGCTAGAAACATTGATGATGAGAGAAACATCGACCAGCTGCCTCCTGCACAACACCCACTGGGGATGTGCCCGAAACCAATGTACATGCCCTTTAATGGAATTGAACCCGGGGCCTTTCAGTCCTCAGACTGATGTTCTATCCACTGAGCCAAACCGGTTTTGGCCAAATTGTGCCTCTTTGCACAATTTATCTTATATTAAGAATTTTCCTTTTGGGAGATGGCTTTATTGGGGCTGAGTTAGCTCAGGATAATGGAAGTAGATCTTTACCCCATCTTTTTGGTATAAGCTATGACAGGAAGTACTGACCATCTGATGCCCCGAGTAAAATGAGTTGGCGGTCTTAGTCTGACTCGCGGTGATTTTGCTTTTGCCATCTTGGATTCAGCATGGAAGGCAGACTGAAATGAGGCAGGCAGCCTCACCTGAGAAGCTGCCCCTGTTTTGGGCAGGTTTCTTTGGAACACAATGATTTTTATAGCCTACCATGGAGGACTTTCTGCTCTTGTCCACTGGGGTACGGATACCATAACTTCAGGGCTGCCCACCAACCTCCAATAAAGAACTAACCCGTTTACACTATAAGTACCATTTGAAAAAATCATGATGCCACACAGTGAAGAAGTTAGATTTCTCAACATCCCTGAATGCCAAACCAAGCAGGCAGTTAATGCTGTCAACACTAGGATGTTTCATTGTTGGGTTGAACCTGTTTCCCATTCTCTGCCTTTTCTCTCAGCATAATCTTGGAGGATTAGATGCTAGTGAGATTTTTATCAGCAGACATTTCCTCATGATCTGCATCCACCTTATAGTGAGGAGTTGGGATCTTTTTACTGTGCCCACCATTAGTTATGTTAGCGTTTCATGCCCTAAAACCAGCTTTTATGGGAGCCCTTAATTAGCCATCAACAGAGATTAATCACAGAGTTCATATGCATATCTTAAAATGTCAGATGCATTTACCCACTGCTAACGTTTATGTACTGGTTTTAAACACAACTTTACTGCAGGAAACTTGAGTTGCATGATTTTGCCAGCTTATGACACAGCCTTTGGAAGCCTGCATGCAGCTTTGAGACAAGTCAGGTTAGCATATTAAAGCCACGCCTCTGAACACTCCCAGCCCTCTTTTAAAGAGGACAGTGAGCTAAAGCAGGGTTCTTACTGTTGAATGCACAATTTATCTTATATTAAGAATTTTCCTTAATTCTTAATGTTGGAGAATGTTGGTGCCGATGAATGATTCCTACCACTTGCCTGTAGACACTGTTCATGGCTCATGGAGAAGATGAACAGTGTCTATAAGACCAGGGTGAGGCAAACTAGGTCCTAGGATGTACAATCTAAGGAGGCCTGCACATTCAGAGCCACACCCCTCACATTTTGTGCACTGGCATTTGCTTGCCTCACCTTAGAATCAGCCTTGATCTTTAAAACAAAACAAAACAAAACAAAACAACAACCATTCCTAGTTTTCTGATGTGTTTGGTTTTCTCCCTCATACACTTACAAGTTTTTGAGGCAGTTTGCAGAATATATAGTGTTGTGTCATAGGTTTGCTAGAATTTGGACCTGAAGTCAGGGCCTGGAGATATTTTTGTTGTTTTCTGCCTCATGTTTTAGTACATTTTACTGATAATACCTTTCTGCTGCTTACGTGGAGAAGAGCACAATTCCAATTCATCTTTTTGACTGATATGGACAACTTTTTCAGATGCATGTTCCCATGTACACATGTATGTATGTACATGTTTACATAAACTCATACCGGATTTTCACACTGTTAGGTAGCAATGCGTATACTACGTATCTAGGGTAAGGAGGCAAAAATATTTTATAAAATCCCCTCTTGACTCTGTTGAGCCCTCTCTAACAGAGGTTGAGGAATTGGTCTGAAATAAAAGTTTCATTACTCCCAACGACAGACTCAACCTTTACAAGCACATCCATAGAAATGCGGGGGACGTGCCTGGAGAAAGCTGAAAATTGGTCCCCATGAGAATACAGTTTGGAAAATAAAGAAAGAAGCCGGCCATGTGTACCTCACCCACGCAAGGTCTAAAATAATTAACCGTGAACTGTAACCAAAGGCCCAGCACCCACCTTTGTTCAGGCTGAGGTGACCCCCGCCAGGCCTTCGCCAAAGACTCTTGGCGAGTCTCCCTTGCAGTTAGCCTTTATCCATTTCGGCCTCCTGATTAAGGTTATCCTGAATCATTAGGGGGTTTATTTATTTTAATAGACACCTATTGGATTCACGAAAAGAGAATTCGGTGACTAAGGAACAAGAGCTGAATATTATCTGGCTCATTTCACACTTCAGAAGAGTCTCGCCCAGACGAAGAGAAATCCTTTCACAGCTACAAAAGTTTGTTTGGGGACTTCGTGTGCTTCCATTTAGAAAGCGAACTGTCTGTGGTTAATAATCTGAATTTCCTTCTGAGACGCTCAGAAAACATTTCCTCTCGGGTGCATATGCTGACATTTTCTGTATTGGAAATGTGGGTGAGTAAATGGCCTTTTCCATTGCTGGTGCAGGAATCCCTGAATCATCTCCCGGAGCTGTTCACTTGCCCACTTACTTACTGGCGTTCCCAGTGGGGCAAAGGTGGTGGGGGCCATTGACTTGGAATTCACGCATCGGCTCTGTACTAGACACATCAGGGGGAATAGCAACAGCTATGACACGGCCCTGCCTTCAAGGCTCATTATAAAAACTAGGAAATTGGTCACCAACATGGAATTAATTAATTAATTTGTTCACTTATTTATTTTTAAGGAGAAAACATGGGGAATTGGAATCATTACTAGTGTCCTGGCGGTAGGAAAACAAGTACCTTAGTGGGTGATGGCATTTCAGTACCACGGACAGGAGCCTTACTCTTCCCACTTGCACCCCCACCCCCATCACTTAACCTTAAGTTTTGGAGCTAGGATTCAAGCTTCCATCTAATGGACTTCAAACTCAGACAGTGGCCTATGTTAAAAGACCTCGCTGGTCATTGGAAAATTCTCAGCCTTTGGTATGTCATTTGGAGAATATGTCATCACTCATTTATTGGCTACTACCTGAGAATTTAAATTTTTTTTTTCTTAGTGCAATAGATATTGCCTTTCCTCATTCATTGTAATCCAGGAAAGCTTTAAAATGCTTCATCTGAACAACAATAGCAACACACAGAAAAAAATGATTAAAAAGATGAGAATGGATATTTTAAAAAAATGATTGGCATTTAGGTCATTATTTTTTTTAAATGAAACTCAAGAGAGGATGAAGCTGATGAGGTATGTACTTCACTACAGCCAGGCCATTGCGAGTCCATGGTGTTCTCAACTTTATCCTAGTGTTTTCTCTAAGGACTTGTTAGGAAGGGAGGGAGAAAGGTACTCCTCTCCAGCTGTAACTCTGAATTTGAGGCAGTGAACCATCTCTCTACACTGATTTCTATACACTCTAATAATTTCAGCTCAGTCCTATGAGCATTTATGGAGCAGCTTTTATGTGTAAGGACCCACAGTCTCTGCTGATAGGGCTGGAATGAAGAAGAAGCCACCTCTCCCCCTCCAGCCTTATCAGGAAGCTCACCCATCACAATAATCACCATCAGGTTGTGAAAGAGTATCCGCAAATGCCTTAGGGTCAAGCGAGGGTGAGCAACCAGCTTTCAGGAGATCAGATGAGACCATGTTGGCTGAGTCTTGAAGCACAACTTCTCATGGGGGACAAGGGTTGAGTCTAAGGCATTATAGCCCAGGGAGTAGTTCAAGGAACATGAGCTGTGTCAAACACTTGTACTTCGCTGAGCCTCAGTTTTAGCTAAAACAAACAAACAAACAAAGCTTAACTGACTAAGGAAACATTCAGCCAAAAAACCTTTGGCCTCGAAGAGAAGTCACACATAGGTACACACCCCACAGTTCATACATGGAGATAGGATTCACCAAGCAGAGCCAGAGACTGAAAGTAATTCACAGAGGGAGCATGAGGTCAGTAGAGAAATGGATGGGAGGTGAGACCATGAAGGGAAACCAGGAGCCAGTGTGGTTCTTATTACTTTCTCTTTTAGTGCTTTTGAATTGCAGATGGGAGATGTCTCATTGAAGTAACTCATCAGTGACTACCACTTTGCTCCAGAACAAGCTATGGGGTTATCATTTGTCTTCCAGAAAGAAATAATGGCACATAATCTTAAAGTAGTAAGCACTTGCTAATACATTGACGGCATAATTTGCTTTGTAAATTTAGATTGACATACAGCTCTTCAGGAGCACGTGGATTTGTAAATAAACTACATCATGGTGGAAAAGGAAGATCGGGCTTGTTTTTTCTACAGAGGGAAATATATTTGGTTAAGAGGCCCACAACATGGCTAAAATGAGATGTTAATAGATATTATTTGCATATGCACCAAATGCATGAGAATGCTTTAACCATCAATTGTAAGGATGTATGTAACCTTTAAACCTATATTCCTTTTCTGGGGTACCTATGTGTATTTTTTTTTTTTTTTAACAAATTTTAGACTCACAGAAATGCTGCCAAATAGTAGTTTCCATATATCCCTCACCTAACTTTCCCTAATGTTAACACGTTACATTTAAAAAAAGACTGCAGTGCAGTAATTAAAACCAGAACATCAACATTGTTTTACCGTATTTGCCGGCATATAAGACGACTTTTTGGCCCTGAAAAATATGCCTCCAAGTGGGGGGTAGTCTTATACGGCGAGTATATAACAAACTCTGTATTTTTTAGTGGAAATGTTAGGGGGTCGTCTTATACGCCCAGTCTCTTATACGCCAGCAAATACGTATTTTTCAGGGCCAAAAAATCGTCTTATACGCCGGCAAATACGGTAATGCAATTAACTAAACTTAAAAAATGTACTCTGATTTCAGTAGTTTTCCACTAAGTCCATTTCCTGTTCAAGAAACCACACAGCATTTTTTTTTATTATTTCTCCTTAGTTTTCTATAGTCTGTGACTATTCATTAGTCTTTCCCTTTTCTTTCTTTCTTTCTTTCTTTCTTTCTTTCTTTCTTTTCGCCTTGCCATTTTTGCAGAATGCTGATTTATTTTGTTGACCATCTCTCAATGCGGGTTTGTCATTATTCGATTGAGGCTATGCTTGCATTTTGGGCTGGACCACCTCGGGTTTTATGTTGTGGCCTTCCTGGTGCATCACATCACCTGGTTCATGGTGTCCACATGTCATCGCTGGTGATGTTGACCTTGATCCCCTTTGGTCAAGGTGATTCCTTCTGTGTCCTTTAATCCTAATAATCAACCATTACTGCTATTTCTGACAAATAACAAGGTAACAAATCATGGAATGTACCATATTTTACAGTTAATTTCCCAGAAGTTCCAAGAGGGTAACCACTTGCCTAGAGGTCACTCAGTTATTTAATGTCGGGGCAGGAACCTAGCAATTAGGTCTCCAGGATCCAAGTTGAATGCTCTCTGTGCTTCTCAATGTGCTCAAACACGTAGCCTCAGTTTTACCATCCTAAAAAACCTCAACTGACTATAGGAATAGTTGGCCAACATTTGGTCAAAACCTACAACCACATTAAAAGTTCCTGGTACCTCTCACGGACCGGACCAGGGCTGGGAATCAGAGGAACGTCTGTATCAGCGTTTCCAAAATGGAACTCATTCTCCTGGAATGCACCACATACCACACAGGGAACAACAACAAAAAAACCTACTTGAGATTTTTAACAGAAAAAGGAGATTTGTTTATTAATAATTCATGAGTTCCCATTGAACATGCACGGCAGAAACAGTGCTATTCAATAGAGAATACTGTCATCTGTCACTGTTTTATTTGACATTTACACTTTTTTTTTTTTTTGCCTGATACTGCAAAACTTTCTTGGATGGCATGCAAAATTTATATAGATGGGGGGGAAAAAAATCCCAAAGTGGGGACTCTGTATCTCTCTCCTGCGATGCGTTCACTCACAGTTACATACATGTGTGTCCAGGCAGGAGTGCGGTACTCTCTCATACACTCATTAGCCACCAAACAAGCTCATGAGACACCCCACTGAGAAAAACAGAGATACCCTTCTGGAATGGATGGGTGGAGGGACGGGGTGAATCAAAAAGACGGAGGGTGAGGTGGGAGGGGAGGCGGAAGAACAGGTTTCTGGAAGGTGGGCCTAAAATGGGGAGGGTGAGGAGAAAGCACATCATGGCCGCCGTGGAGAACACGGACAAGGATGCATTGCGGTTCCCGATGCAAAATAAATAACTTAGAAAGGACACCGCGGGAGCTCCGCGAGCGGGGAATCCCAGCACTCATAGAAGCAGTTTTGTGCTGCTGCAAGGCTCCCGACGATCTTTCTGCTCCGTGGGTTAGTTATTATTTATAAAAATCGCAGAACCAGCTGATACACTCATAAGCTAATTATTGAAGCAGCTGGGCACACACGGTGCAATATGTCCGGGGCTGTGAAGTATCACAGATTTCCCGGGGCCCGCTGCGGAGGGGGCGCGCTGCCGAAGGCTCCAGCCCTTAATCTGATCAGCCAAGCAAACACTTGGTGGGGAAACTAGATTAATAGCCCTCTAAATACCATGAATGTGCTTCATCTTCAAAACCCGGTTCCCTTAAACACGCGATTAGCTCAGCTCCATCGGGGATGGGGGGGGGGCGGTGGGGGGGGCGCTCTCCGGTGCCCCGGGAACGGGGGGTCCCGTCGGCTCCCTCCCTGTGCCAGAAATTAATTTGGTTTGCTTATGTCTGCACACATGATCACACTTGTGTCTAATCCGCTCCCTAATAGCTTCAAGGTCGGGACCTCGCGTGTCAGCGGGCAAATGGAGCGCCGCGCTCCTCCCAGACTGATGGCCGGCGGCGCGGCCCACGACGAGGCCCGGGGTTGGCTCTTAAGTGACTGTAACGAGCGCCGATTACCGCGGCGCCTATAAATCACACGCCGCGGTGGCTGTTGTGCGAGGCGTTCCGAGCCTCCTAAGTGGAGGTACCACCGCTCAGCTGTCACCTGTCCCCTTTCAAGCGCTGGCTTCCCACAATGCACTCCACTCCTCTGGCGGAACAGCAGGTGCCGGGCACCTCCGGACTCCATCCTCTAACAGATGCAGCTTTCTGTTTTCTGTTTCTCGGTGAAATGATCGGGCTTCCAGGCTGTGGCTTCCCCTGGGAGAGGTTAAGCATACCTGTTTGAAAGATCTGAAAAGAGTTCCGTTGGAGGCGCATTCAGATCTGTGAAACGACAGGGAAATAGCTCATTAGATATATTTTTTTTTTTCCTTTTCCACAGATGGTTTCGTTTCCATTTCAAGAATCCTTTCCTTTGTACCAGGGAACCCTTGAGGAAACACGTTGGGACTGGGAGGTTTTAAAAAACAAAACAAAAATAAAATCATGTGTTTTCTGATAGAGGTGAACACGTCTCCAATGTTCCTAGACGTTGCACCTTGAAAATCAAAACGTTACCTACCTGTCTCTCTGTTGAGTTGGAGACAAAAAAAAAAAAAAAAAAAAAAGACTATGAAAATGCTTGGCAAAACATCTCCAAAGAGATGATTAGATACCTCGTTTTCATTCTTCCTCACCCTCTAACTCTCCCCGGCTCCCCGCTCGTTGCAAGCAAAGATCAGGTCTGCGCAAATGTGGCCTCTCACTTGTAAAAACAAGGCAGTGTTGTGTTACAGATTAGTTTATAAATCCCCGGTGGCTTCACAGTTCAGTGCCTACAGCTGCTGCAGATGGGCCTGGGTTTTTGTCTCGGCCCGGCGCCGCAGCCAGCAGTTGAAGGGGAAAATGGAATGATCAGGTTATTAACATGGAGGCCGCGAGGAGGAGGCTGCACAATGCGAACAGCTGGTGTTGCTGTCTTGGCCGATGCAGCGGAGATAATCAAATCTTGCCTCTTTTGGTGAGGGGGGCGGGGTGGGGGGGGGGTCGGGGCGTAAAGGCAGAAGACACGGTGGAGTGTCAGAGGAACTAGGGCTCAGGACCCTCCAGGGAGCCTCCAGGATGGGTGCTGGGAACGCCCACTGGCTTCCCGGCGGCGATCCAGAGGTTTGCGGGGGTGTGGGGTCCATTTCTCACGAAGCCCTTGGTGTTCACATACGCACCTTGCTAGGAAAACTCTGACTCTTTCCCAGGAGGCGCGATGGGGGACAGTTCTTGCTTTTAAAATGAGCGACGTAGCTTGGGGATGACGAGTTAGAAGGCGGCTGGGGAAAATATTTTGACACGAGCCAGCGAGCGATGTTGACAGCATCCTCTGTATTATTTTCATATGCTCCGTCACTATTTGCATTGCATGTTCTTCCTCGTGCCGGGGCGAGAACATTCGGGCGCCAGAGGTGGGAGGCACACGCTTGCAGGTGTGACCCAGCCCGCTGCCTACCTTCCGGCAGGTGTGGCTGTGGCGGGAAGGTGATGGGTAACAGGACAGGATCCCCCAGGCATCCAGAGGTGGAGCAAACAGATACCCCCCCACCCCCCTTTTCCAGCTGAGGTGCTTGCTTCTCTTAGGTGGAGCGACTGATGATTGTAAGACTGTTTTCTCCCAAGAGAATTCAGTGCTCTTCACACTCTGTGGAATTTTCCACCTTGTGATACATATTTGTTCGTCCTCACTCTTTTCTTAGGGTGGGATACCATCCAGTTGGCTAATTTTAGGAGGGGAGAGGGAGACAGAGAGAGAGAGAGAGTGGATCGTTGATTGGCTGCCTCCTGCACTCCCCCTCCTGGGGATCGAGCCCACGACCTGGGCACATGCCCTTGACCAGAATCCAACGGTGGGGACCCTTCGGTCAGCAGGCAATTGGCTATTTTTAAAAAATTGTGGCAGACCAACACAAATGGTTTTGTTCTGAGGGCTGGATAACTAATCTTGCTTGAGCATCTTTTACAAAGGAGCTGAGGATGCATGTGATAGGAGGGGCGCTAAGATGATGAACAAGAGTGAAGATTTTAGGGCAGGGGTGGGCAAACTTTTTGACTCGAGGGCCACCATGGGTTCTTAAACTGGACCGGAGGGCCAGAACAAAAGCAACCTGACCATGCTGGCACTCTCATCTTGGGCTGCTGGTGAAGGAGCGGAGGGGAGAGCAAGAGAACCCTCCGCTCTTTCGGCTCTGCGGGCCGGATCCGGCTCACGGGCGGTAGTTTGCCCACGGCTGTTCTAGGGCATCAGTGTGACCTGCCCAGTGGCCACTGGTTGGGGTTCGAGGTGCCAGCTCTCCCGTGCCTCCCAGGCTGGTGGGAGCACTTTGGACGGGAGAGTGTGATCACGCGGGAGGCGCTGCCAGCAGCCTCCGCTCCGCGCTCCTCGGGTGACCTCCAGTGACCTTCTCTCCCCAGGGCTGGCTGTGCGAGCTGCTCCGCTGGAAGGAGAACCCCAGCCCGGAGAACCGCACGCTCTGGGAGAATCTGTGCACCATCCGCCGCTTCCTGAACCTCCCCCAGCACGAGCGGGACGTCATCTACGAGGAGGAGTCCCGGCACCACCACAGCGAGCGCATGCAGCACGTGGTCCAGCTGCCGCCCGAGCCGGTGCAGGTCAGCGCCCCCCCTCGCAGTGCCCCCCCCTTCCACGCTGAGCAGTGCTGGCGGTCTAGCAGCTGTGGGGGCCCCACACTGTGTCCCTAGGGCATGGACCCCCTTCTCTCAGTGGGAACAGTGTGCACGCACATGCACACACCTCTCACGCAGAGAAACGTGGCTGAGCATCAGCGCCAGAGGCAGCCGCTGTCTGTCCTGAGGGCATTGGGTTGCCTGTGGGATTGGGAAGCGGGCGGTTCGTGCGGAATCACATCTCCCCGTCAGAAAGCATAACTCACAGTTCCCACCAGTCCATTTTCTAAAGAAAAAACACTGAGGTAGCCGGTGAGTTGAGTCAAAATTCCTCCAGGAGCATGTGATGAGGCTGAGAGTAGACTCAACCGAAGCCTGGGAAGGGATTATGGAGGGAGTCTTGGAATTTTAAGGTGTGTTTTTGCCATCTTTGGTTTCCTCTGTTTTAGAAATCCGCCTTCACTTGGGTTGCATGCTTTGTTCCTTCGTTTTTGCTACCGTTGAAATATTTCTTTCTAAAAGTAATTGAGTGTACTGACTCTCAAAATCAGTTAGTTTCTGGAAGAAATCTTAACTGGGGGTTCCAAGGCTAGACCCTTTAGAGTTTTGCCCACAGAGTATTGTGGTAAGTGATGAGGTTTGTCCTACTGTGTGTACTACCAACCCAGCTGCCGCCGAAGAGGACCGACCCTCCACAGTCTCCCTCTGAATCCCCCTGTGTGTAGCAAGAAGAGGAAGGTTGAGGCGGGAGTACACATAGCTGGCTGTGTGTGTGCGGAGAATGGAAGAGAAGATGAGGAGGGAGAAGAATGTTTCTTGATCAGGACTCACAGGAGAGGCAGTGAAGGGTGGGGTGAGATGCTCTATGATGCTTCCGGTCTTCTTGCCCCTTAGCCCTCCCTGGCATGCTCCAGGGCGGTGCCAGAGGTGACTTCCGGCTTACATGACTTTTCATCCGGGTACGGACATCTCAGGCAATGCTTTCCTGTCCTCATTGGTCAGTGTCCATAGTCACAGATTAGACCCATGAATCACAGAGCTAGAAGCGCCTAGAGGCAGTCTCAGACCATCCCCAGCAAACGCAGCATCAGCGGGTGATACAGGTGGGCTAATAAGTGGACAGGAGCCCTCACTCCTGGCTCTGGGGTGATGCTTGGGGGGGGTCATTCCTCGGAGGTGAACCCTGGGCTTGCTCTTCAGGACCCATCCCCCTTTCCTTCCCTTGACCTTTGCTGGCGGGGGCCTCATTCCCTCACAGAGCGCCTCCCTATTAAATCAACACACTGGCTCCTACAGAGCAGGGCTTTCCTATTTTAAGATTTAGGAAGAATTAAAATTGAACCTATACCTTTATCGGCATAGGTTTACTAACATTTTGTTTAGGAAAATAGATGTGTACAAACAAGTTAAGGCAAGCTCTCATTTATTAACCATATATTTTATAAAACAGAATATTTTTAAGAACAAGAAAAAATAATGAAAAGGATAGGCAAAAGATCTGGCAAAGGCTATAAATCCGGTCATATAAAAAAACTTGCCCATCACCCTTGTTTGCCTCACTGTTGTCAGAACTTCTGCGTTGTCGAAACCAGTTTGGCTCAGTGGATAGAGCATCGGTCTGCGGACTGAAAGGTCCCGGGTTCGATTCTGGTCAAGGGCATGTACCTTGGTTGCGGGCACATCCCCAGTAAGGGGTGTGCAGGAGGCAGCTGATCGATGATTCTCTCTCATTGACGTTTCTAGCTCTCTATCTCTCTCCCTTCCTCTCTGTAAAATATCAATAAAATATATATTTAAAAAAAAGAACTTCTGCGTTGAACCAGCACAAGGCCGAGGACTGGCGTCAGGGAGCGTTGTGTGGACTTTGCACTCGGGCTCACCTGAGTGCCATCCAGCAGTGAACAGCTGTTTTGTTCTAGACGTTGGCAGCAGCCCACTTTAAATCCCATTTTCATGTTAGAGTTGTACATTTAGAGAAGTTTGAGATAAAAAGACTAAACACCTGGTCTCCACTGTAATTAAGAACTTGGCTTTATTTGAATGATGGCTCCGATACATTTCAGTCTTCATTTTTTTTTGTCCAGAACTCTTTATTTCCATGAGTTCCTAATGTGTAAGGAGCTAACGGATATTCAACGTGGTATTTTTCCTTTTAACTGACCAGTCTGAGTCAAGTAAATCTTAGAAGCAGACAGCCAACTGACTTATGAGTTTTACTACTTTTATGATAGTATGTCAAAACTGGAGTATTCTAACAATACTTGATGGCTAAGAATCTGTCTGTAATTTTTTATTTTCAGTTTTCAGCACTTTGTGGCTATTAACGTTAACTCCTGATATCACTGAGAGAATTTTTTATCGTATAAGAGGTTATTCCCATCACTCAGATCTTAGCTACGGAGTTTACAGATGGGGTGATTTTCCCTACATGGACTTAACCTTAGCCATTGGCTTTGAACCCAAAACTACTCTGAAACTCTTCAGATATATCAACTTTTCTTGTACATTGTGTGCCTATCTCTGAGTTGCACTGATTTGAGTGCTGTGTCTTGTTTATCAGCAAAATACAAAGTTTTTCATTAATTATTTATTAGAGTCTTGATATGAAAAATAACTGGAGCTCTTGAGACTGGAGAATGCGCTTGGCACAGCCTCTGTGACTGGGGAGGGACTGTGTTCAGAAAGACCCCAAACCTCTAAACAATGTCTATTTTTGTCCAAAAGGTAAGCCGTGAAACTTAGGACTGAGATTCACTTGTATTCTTTAAAAAAAAAAATACATATTATTGATTTTTTTACAGAGAGGAAGGGAGAGGGATAGAGAGCTAGAAACATCAATGAGAGAGAATTATCGACCCTACCTCTTGCACACCCCCTGCTGGGGATATGCCTGCAACCAAGGTACATGCCTTTGACCGGAATCGAACCTGGGACCTTTCACTCTGCAGACTGATCCGCAGACTGACCCCTCTATCCACTGAGCCAAATCGGTTTTGTCTACTTGTATTCTTATACCAAGGAAAGTTTCAAGGAGATAGGATAGCTTACATATTTTGGGAATTTTAAAATTCATGTGTAGCATACTATTGGTTGGACGATGTTACCTATTGTTTAATTAGGCAGAAAAGGCACCGTTATTAAATGGTTAACTCCGGCGGAATCGGTGATGATTAGAGCTGCTGGTATGTGCAGCGCATTAAAATGCAGAAAGTCTGCCTCACGGTGGCCACAGGAGGCTGCCACTTCCCTTTCTTAAGCAGTCAGGGCACACGTCCCCGTGTTTCTAACACGGTGAGGCCCCGAGGCAGGGTCGTGGTGCGTGGCTCCCACCTTCCTGCTCTGTGGGAGCCACCCCTCCCCGTCAGCACCTTCTGCGACTGGGACGCACCTTGGCTCAGGGCCCTTCTCCTCTGGGAAGAGGGGACGTTTTTCCTGCTGCTTGTTTGCAAAGAGCTTACAAGTCCATAGGCTTATGTAGCCGACAGCTGTTTCCTTTTTGAAGTCCACGAAGGGTTTTAAAATTTAAAACCCACATTTTAAAAAACAGGAGATTTCACATCAAATCCAGATTTCGCAGAACAGCCCACGCCATCAGGAGATCCCACCCACCGGGCTAGCGCTGGTGCTTCTCTGCAGGCCACGCGTGCACCTCGCCGCTGCAGGCCCTCGCCGCCCGCACGTGCCCACGCACACACATACCTTCGCCTCATTCATCGGCTCAGCCCTCGCCACCCACACGTGTACACGCGTGTCCATGACTTCTTCCCGGTAGTCAGTTGTGCTGTTTACTTTTATAAGCCTAACACCTCACAGAATCCTTTGAAAGCTTCCCAAGAAATGCACGTTGGTGGTATCTCCCCTCAAAGATGAGGCTAGGGCAGCCGTGGGCAAACTACGGCCCGAGGGCCGGATCCAGCCTGTTCGGCTATTCTCTCCGGCCCCCGGAGCCGAAAGAGCGGAGGGTTCTCCTGCTCTCCCCTCCACTCCTTCACCAGCAGCCCAAGATGAGAGTGCCAGCAATGGTCAGGTTGCTTTTGTTCCGGCCCTCTGGTCCAGTGTAAGACCCCATGGTGGCCCTCGAGTCAAAAAGTTTGCCCACCCCTGGGCAAGGCCATGGTTGAGGTCTAGCTGGGCTTGGCCCCAAGAGGTGCTGTAGGCCCCAGTTGGGGTGACTCCTCCCCAGGAATGCCGACCTCTCGGGTGGGGTGGGGTGTAGCCTTGAGGTCAAAGGGAACCGTGGCCTCTCCCGTTTGCATTTTGGGGTTCTGAGTCCCTTCGGAAGCCCCCCTTGAAGGCCCTGCTGAGCGGAAGGGGACCTTCCCGGCTCTGGGCACACATGGTAAGGTAGATCCCTCCCTACTGTGGGCACGTGGTGGGGGCAGTGCTGCCCCAAGGGGGGAAAACGGGTTTGTGGGGAGCACGAAGAGTCTTCCATTTACAGTGGTCCGTGGCCTCCAAAGGGAGACGTTCAGTAGGCCTCCGGTATTAGAAGGTCATGAAGAGGAGACATGGTTAGGGGAAACGTCCCTCAGTAGGCGCCTCGAGGGGATGGCAGGAAAGGTGGGGCTGCGCGCTGCCCACAGCAGATGCCCCGTCCACGCCAGTGGAGCGCAGAGGGGCAGCGCAGTGAGCCGGCGGGGGAGGCAGACCACGGCATCCCGTGGCAACGATGAAACAAGTTCCGTCTTTCAGGCCAAAAGTTGGAGACGCGATTGTTTCTTGTGGTTGCGGTGATTTTCTCCCTGCTGGTTATTATGACCCGAGGCCCTGTAGCCAATGGATTCCTCTAGTAAGGATGAAAAAACCAGACAGGTCTGCGTGTTCGTTATTACCAACTGCATTTAAAAAAAAAAAACTTTATTGTTGAAAGCATTACGTATGTCCCCCCTTTTCCTCCATTTACCCCTTCTAGCCTGCTCTGGCGCCCCACCCAGGCCTTCACCCCCTATTGTCTGTGTCCATAGGGTATGCATGTATGCATACAAGGTCTTCGGTTGGTCTCTTCCCCCCCCCTCTCTTGGAGATTGGCCAGTCTGTAATTTTCAATCGGAAAAACTGGAGCGGAGACGTGAGTCTCGCCCCAAGGCCAAATCGCCCGCTGAATGCAAAGGCAGGCGCTGGCATCTGATGCCTCTGACCACACTCTCCTCACCGGGGAGGTAGGGAGAGGCAGGGAGGGGCTGGGAGGGGCAGGGAGAAGTAGGAAGAGGCAGGGAGAGGCATGGACAGGCATGGACGGTGCTTGGAGGACCAGGTCACTGCGTGGGCCTGGTCGGGGAGCCGTGGCCAAGTGGTCCATGTCTGTGAAGTCCGTGCTTTATGGCTTTATTATATTTCCACCACAGCGTTTCCATGGCTTACTTTGTAAGCGCAGGAATTCTGGGCTTGCTGCTGTGTGGTTTCCTGACAAGTCCTTGTTTTAAAATTCCATGCCGTACCCCGGGGAGGAATGTGAGACCCGGTGGTGACAGCCGCCGGCGGTGTGCCCGCTGGGCCCGGCGGCCCGCTGGGGGATCCGCAGCGAGTTCCAACCCACAGCCCCTGCCGTGGCTGTACCAGGTGCTCAGCCAGGGCGACTTTGACCCCCATGGACACCGACAGAGTCTGAAGGCATTTTGGGTCATCATCGCTTGGAGATGCTACTGGTATCTACTGGGTGGAGGCCAGGAAGGAGGCCAAATATCCCTCAATACACAGGACACCCCACAACCCCAAACCGAGGCCTCTCTGTCCACCGGTGCCAGGTGCTGGGGCCGGACCCTGGGGTGGACACTCCGGGACTTGCCAACGCGGTAAGAGAAAAAGCAGAGTGACCCCCGAGGCCTGTTCCCAGCTCTTCCTGTACACACCCCAGAACTGAAAGTGTCGGTGGTGACGATGGTGGGTCGTCCGTCCCACAGAAGCTCGCCTTTTGGGGGACCAGGCTTCTAACACGTGAGACTTTCATGTCTTATTTTCCTCAAACCTTGTGAAAAGCCAAGGGGCGGGTGGTTTTTATGCACCTTTACACGTGAGACACTGGCGCCTAGAGAAGTGAAGTAACTTGCTCCAAGGGAGACTGCACTGCACGTCAGTCTGCTCCGTGTCTGCCTTCCGCCGGGCGCTGGGCGGCCGGGAGCACTGCTGTCAGCTGCCTGTGGCATGCGGAGCTGTTAGGTGTGTAAGTCAGGTTTTAAACAGTGTACATTTTTATTGATTTCAGAGAGGAAGGGAGGAGGAGAGAGAGAAACATCGATTATGAGAATCATTGATCTGCTGCCTCCTCCATGGATTCGTTTGCTGTCTTAGACATAACACACCTCCAACTCGTGTCAGCTTCTTTCTACTCCAGCTTTTCTTCTTACTGTCGTCGGATTTCCCGTTTATTCTGCATCTCTGTCTGCCTTGTACCTTCTGCTTATACTTGTGCTTTCTCTGAATTTTAATTCTGCCTCCTCGAAACCTTGGACTAACAATGACCTTTGAATTCTTATAATAAGAAGGAAATGGACCGGCCCACCGTAACCCACAAAGGGAAACTTTCTTAGCCTTTAATTTCCAACCAGTCAGGTGAATGCTTCCTTTGGGAAGCACTGCCTTTTATTTATTTATTATTATTATTTTTTTATATTTTATTGATTTTTTTTACAGAGAGGAAGGGAGAGGGATAGAGAGTTAGAAACATCGATGAGAGAGAATCATCGATCAGCTGCTTCTTGCACACCCCCAACTGGGGATGTGCCTGCAACCAAGGTACATGCCCTTGACCGGAATCGAACCCGGGACCTTTCAGTCCGCAGGCCGACGCTCTATGCACTGAGCCACACCGGTTTCGGCAGCTCTGCCTTTTAAAGGCAGAGTTCTGTTGGGAAGAATGTTGGAACAATCTCCTGAGAAGCAGCAAGCTAGGTGGCTGTAGACCACCTGTACGTAACATGTTAATGGGCTGCCCTTGAGCTGGAAATTAGGGCCACATCCTTGAACTTGGCTCCTAGGACCCCGCACTTACCATGGTGGATGGTTGTGGGCATGAATGCGAAGTCTAATATAAAATTCTCATATTAAGGGAGATTTATATGATTTTTTTTTAACGTAAAGTGCTGTGGACACGTGAGCAGAAGGAAACCAGTGTCTAGGGCGATTTTAAGTTCCACGTGACTCTGAAGTTTTATGCCTTTTTATTTTGTTGCATTCTTAAAGAAAAACATTTAACGTGTACGTCCACGTGCTCAGGCATTGTGTTGTGGGGACCGGGAGGACGTGAGCTTAGAATTTTATAGCCATGTTCTGGGTCTGCTTGTTTATTTCTCTGAAGCGGGGTCAACGTTTTACTAGGCTTATCGTGTGGGTAATTGGAATTAGCTCCCCGCTTCTCGTTCTCGGTGGATTTGTTCCAGTGTTTTCGCCGAGCTGAGCCTCCGGACTGAGCTTTCACCATACGCCTCCCTCCAAACCAACGCCAGGCTGGCTGGGAGCGGGAGAGGGAATGCCAGTCCGCCGGCCCTATCTCCCCGCCGGCCCTGCCCCCTGGGGACACACAGGGCCCTGCTCTCCATCGTTGCTGTGTTGCTGGAAAGAATAGTCGGATTTTGGTATTTTGCATTTCTGAGGTGCAGCCCGACCCCTTTGCTTGACACTGGGGGTTACTGATTCATTCATTGAATTTTAGAACCTGAAACGGAGTGGAAGGTGTTTTAGCCAATGCTGCTCTCCATCCAGGCAAAGGCGAGAATCAGGAATGGCCGTGCCATTAACATCATTCAAATGCTCCTCAGTGGCTCAGGGCCCTCACTGCCCAGGGCTCAGGAGTCACTAAAATCATCCATATACATTACCTGCTTTATGTCTTGCTTAAACGTTTTGGGACAGCAGGGTACTCTTCATAACATTTTATATATATTTTTGGTCTTTTTTTCCTTCTGACATCAATTTCCGGCACATATAAACTTTAACACATTGGCCTTTTCTTGATATTCTAATGGAAAACGATATCAAACACATACACCTAATACTTCTAACATAAAGCTTTCTTGTCCTCCTTTCTTTCTTCCCTCCCTGCTTTCCTCCAACCTCCAACCTCCCTCCCCCTTCCCTCCCCTCCTTTTGTTCTTTCTTCCTTCTCTACCTCACTCCTGCCCTTTTTTCCCCTTTCTTTTCAATAATCTGAAATACTTTTTTTTTAAAAAAAAAAAAACCTGAATAAACAGAGGGTACTGGCTAATAAATTTTTTGAGAGGAAAACTGATGAAATATGAGCAATAGGAAGCACGTTGGGAAAGAGCGAGGCGAAATGAATAGAGAATCTAAGTTATGCATTGGAACGCGGCCTTTCTCCCCCCACTCACAAAAACAACGAAATAAGCTTGAACTTAAATTAAGGCAATTGTGGGGCCCTGTCACATCTCATCTGTGAGAACCGAAATGCATCCCCTTAAATACTCCTATAGATGTCTGGCAAAGTCTGGCTTCTGGCAACGATGATTAATATTGATGGAAAAACTGTTTTCAGGCCTCAAGTTACAGATGTGATTGGGAAGACGGGCATTTTTATTCTCACATCTTTCCTTATTTAGTTAACAAATTCTTGTTGAGCTCCTTCAGGGTGCCACCCATTACTCTGGGCACCGTGTGTGTGTGTGTGTGTGTGTGTGTGTGTGTGTGAGTGAATAGACAGGTAGGGTTTCACACATATTTTGAGCAGTTTTCCCCTTTATTCACTTAGAAATATTTTTTTAAAACAAGCTTCCATTTTCCCTCGTATTATCTTGCCTTAATCTAGAATTCCACTGTGAGTTAGTGAATGCCATAGGTTCTGTTTCTTTCTCTGATTATGACTTTGGGTGGCACCTCTTTGCTTCGGTTTTTGTAGCATTTCCAGAAGGTATGGATGATATCTTTAAAAACACGCTGAGCCTCTCAGAGATGATATTCTCTTAAGGAAGAGAGGAAGGGAGGAAGGAAAGAAGGAAGGAAGGGAGGCAGGCTATTTGAAGCAAACAGACCTTCTGAGGCTATACTACAGAATCCCAGGGGATTCACATAATTCTAAAAAAATTGCATATGCAGATTAGTGATTGAGTGGCACTTGAAAAGGTGGCTTTGATGGGAAGCAGATAAGTAGGTCTGTTTCACCCCTAATTGCTCCCGGCCACACAGGCGAACGCTGCTTTTCAAACCTGGTCATGTTCATTCTCTCCACCCACGGTGACTTCTCTAAGTGGCCACCTGATTGCTTGGCCCTGGGGTTACGGGTTAATTCATTGTTAGTACTTGACCAAACCCTTGAACCGAACCACCGAGCTCCCGGCGTGTGTCGGTAAAGCCGTGTGTGGCCCGTGGAGGGTCAGGTGTGTGAACTGGTCCCTCTCCACGGGAGCGGCTCTGGCAGAAACATACACACACTGTTCCGGGACCAGGGAGCCTGCTTCACGGTTCCTCCTGGTGTTGTCTACCAGAAGCTTCTGTCTCAGGGGGTTGTGGGTTTGGGTATTCGTTGTCTTTGCTGAAGAGACAGAGCCGCCCATCTGCACAGAAGGGTCTCCCCACGTGGATGAAGTTTTATTACTTGACCGCTCAGAGCAGGCGTGCTAACTTCACAGGCTGTGATTCGGGCTCGATCGCCCAAGTTTGTAAACCCGAGAGAAGATCGCAGCTGAAACAGGGCGTGAGGCCAGCTCGGACGCTCCGTCCTCCCTGCTTTTCTGAGATGTATGGGGCTGCGTGCTGGGGGTGACGCAACTGACAAAACGCCCACAAATCCGAATGAGTACGGCCATTTTTGTAAGATTTTGGAGTGCCAGATTCAAAAATATATTTGTTAATTCCTTTATTCATTTCAGAGAGGAAGAGAGAGGGAAAGAGAGAAACATCAATGATGAGAGAGAATCATCAGTAGGTTGCCTCCTGCATGCCCCACTCCGGGGATTGAACCTGTAACCCGGGCATGTGCCCTGCCTGGGAATAGAACCTCCATCTCCTGGTTCATAGGTTGACGCTCAACCAAGGAGCCACACCGGCTGGGCAAAAATATTTTGATGGAGAGTACGATATCCAAATGAAGATTAGACCTCTGACCTCCCCTCCTCCTTCCTTTTTAACACAAGTGATGCGAATGGCCAAAGTAGATGGGCGCCGTAGCCGGCCAGGAGCCTGAGGAGGAGCCTGGATGAGGAGGAGCGAGTCTTCGGAAGCCCTGGTGTGGGCACCACTGGAATGGAGCCCTGTGGTCTTGCGGAGGCCACTTCCACTTCGTGGAAACAGTGACAGTAACCCCAGCTCCCCTGGGCTGAGGCTAACACTGGAGGAGGCTGCATAGAAGGCGCGTGAGAAAGGGGGGCGGTGTCCTGGTGAGATGTGGGTGGCGCCTCACCTCCATCCTGTGTATGTTGTGCAGCTGTCTGCAGTCAGATATGACAAATTCAGAGCTGTCTTGTTTCATCTGATCTGCCTACATTTCCAAGCTCTTTTAAAAGGCATTATATGTTATTTAAAAGTGAAAACTTTTCTTCTGAATAAAATCCCTGTTAGGCATAATAAAATGCATTGGATATGGCAAAAATGGGTTGGTGCTTTTTAAAAAAAAATGGTCTTAGCTTGAAAAGGTAAAAAGACCACTCAGCTTCTGGATAATCTCTAGGACTTCTGCTGCCCTTCTCCACACATCAGAATCCACAGGGTTGTCCAAATGTCACTCACGACAATGTTTGAATCGCATTGGTCCAGCGTTAAATGAGCGCCCACCCACCAGCAGCTCTGCACTGGCCTCGGATGGGCTCGGACAGGGGGAAGGAGATGGTCTCTGGCTTGTGTTGCTACCAGAGGAGTGAATACAGACTTTTGCCCTGGAGGCTCAGGCGTGTAGCTTGTGCCAAGATGTTTAATGCACTATGATCCCAGGACACTCATACTGGTCCTCCACACTGAAAAGAGTAATGGGTGGTTAGCATGGACATGGCTCAGTTTCTGCCCTCAGTCTCATTCTACCCCCTATCTCAGTGGCCAGCAAACCGCGGCTCACGAGCCACATGCGGCTCTTTGGCCCCTTGAGTGTGACTCTTCCACAAAATACCACGGCCTGGGCGAGTCTGTTTTGAAGAAAAGTGGCGTTAGAAGAAGTTGAAGTTTAAAACATTTGGCTCTCAAAAGAAATTTCAGTCGTTGTACTGTTGATATTTGGCTCTGTGGACTAATGAGTTTGCCGACCGCTGCCCTATCCTATCACAAATGCAGGCAAGGAGGAGTGGAAGCGTGTATGAACAGTCTCTTTATAGAAGGAATGTAGAAGCATCTCTAACCCATAAAAACCAAAGAAAAAACTCAACCATGTGCAAGTTTTGCAATTGATGGTCACCAGTCATTTGAGGTGCGGCTCACAGAAAATGTGTAAGACGTGGCTCCGGGAGTGGGCGCCGTGGGGTTAAGAGCCTGGTGATCAATACAGCCATTTGATCTTAATTTTGAAAAAAATTGTGATGTCTTACAGAATGGCACACATGGACATAAATGTGTGTTTTGTATGCAGACCCTTCTGATTATAATTATTTAAAGCACATTCAACATAGATGACTAGGATTTTTTAAAATATGAGTGTAGTGTGACATCGCTCCTGGGAGGTTAAATGCATTTTGGGGGGGGGGGGAATTGGCAGCAAAATAATAGCTAATGAGCACCTCATATGGGCCCAGAGAGATCCAGCGGATTGTCTTCTGACCGGTAGTTATGACAGTTGCAGGGGAATGCCAGGCACAGAGTTTTAAACTATCGGAGGCCAGCCTACCTACTGTGGCCTCTTCAGCTGTTTCTGTTTAGTGTGGAAATCTAATGTAGCTGAAAACTACCGCTGATTTTTATTAAGCCGAAGTCTGGAACTTCCCCTTGTAATGATAGAAAAGCACACTTTCAATTAAGGGAAGATAGCCAAGGTCCTTTACTCGGTTTAACCCCAGAAATGGGAGATCAAGCCAAGTAGATAGATTTGACAGCTCTAAGGTCACAAGTTCAATTCCCTCACAGGTTGTTTCTAGATCCAATCCACGGCAAATCGTATAACCCTTCCCCTTTGATGCGGACTCTTTTCTGGAATTAACTCTCCCACCAGGGCCGACCTCCTCACGGCGGGGCTGGGGGAATGGCAGGTAAATCGGGGGAGCAAAAGTCTGGGAGCAGAGGAGGGCTGCGTCTCTCTTGGCACGGCAGGCTGTGTGCGCGCCGGGGTCCGTTTACACAGGCTCCGGGAACCCCGTGCTGCAGGCAGCTCAGGAATCTGGGGAGGAGGCGCTACACCGGCGGTAGAATTCCACTGGCCATGCTGAGATTCTTCTCGGGACAGAAATCGGCAAGTGATCGGGGCTTTTTCCTCCAGAGAGCCAGCTGTTAGACATTTCCAGCACAACCCTGAATAGACTTCATTGAGCATTTTTTTTGAAGCTCTGTGGATATCCATGTATTTATTTATTATAAAGAAAATACGCTGGAAACCACTGGATGAGAGAAGGGTCAGGTGTTCCCAGAACTGAACGGCTAACTGGCATTCCAGCTCACGTGACCACGTGGGTGTCAAAATGGTTTATTTAGACAGTTGCTTCTCCTCTTCCCCCTTCATGCTTTCCCTTACTTTACATCTGTTTCTTCGCGTTCAAGGAGGCCTGGCTCTGTGGGTCTTTCCGTGTGTGACGTGCACGTCGGACATGAGTGGCTGGTTAGATCCCTTTGGCAGAATCAGAACTATGTAACATCATGAGTCCGTAGCCTGTGATTTCCTAGGGCCAAACACCCAAGAGATTTGAGGACTCTGGGTAGAAAATGGGAAACCAGTTATTTATTAGAAGAACTTTAAAAAATATGGTTAAACTGAACCCAAAAGGTGCACTTCAGAAGGAAAAAGTCAGCTATTTTCTCAAAAGAACTCTAAGCTTGGGGAGCTAAAATCTATGATGTGACCTCTTCAAGATGAATACATGTAGACATGGAAAGGCCTTCCTATTTCTCTTGGGATCTAAGTGAATAGAATGTGCTGACATGTGCTATCCTGTAGACATGCAATACCCACATGCAAGTACTTTTTAAGTATTGTTTTTTTTCTTCATTTCAGTTTATGACCGTTCACATCAAAGAGTGTGGTAACAGAAGAGTGGGAAGGAAAAATGGTGGACAAATGTGGGATATTTGTATGTCGGCATAATCTAGGGGGAGACGTTTGAGAGAAATCCCTATTTGAGGGTACACTTCACGTGGGACAAAATCCTCCCAAAGATCTAGAGCCGGAGTGGTTAGCAGGCTGTGCTGGGAGTTAATATAGTCACTGCCTGGGTAATGAAAGGAGAGAAGCACATTGACAGACTCTCCGGCTTGTAAAACATAATCCGGATCAGATGCACCGGTATGTTCTAGCAACTGACGGGCCTTTGATCCATCTTCACAGCAGAGCTACTGACGTATCGGGGGAGATGTTTCCTTCACGTGCTATCTGCAGGAAACCAACCACTGTCTTTCCAGCCCCTCAGACAGATACGCTAGCTGGACTTCCATGATCTTTATGCATGCACATGCATGGAGCTGAGTTACAGGGGACACCACATGAACATGCAGTGTCATCTGTGTCCTGTGGTGTCCTCCCTCACAGAGAGAGAGAGAGCGCATGGGATCAGTTCCTGTTTGATGTCATGTTCCTCTGCATTTGCAACGTTTCAAAGACGAGTCTGAAACATCTTGGCACAGACGGGGGGAAAGTGGAGATGCTTGTAAATCCCAGAACTACAAAGACACAGATCAGACATCTGACATTAATAAATAACTGGGTCGGGGGGGGTTATTAAAAATTAGATTATTTATCTAGGAAGCTGAAAGTCTCCATGAGCGACCACTTCTCTGCTCTCGAGAGGAAATAGGTGCCCCGCTTTGTGTTTTGCATTTTGCCTCCATCCTCACGTCTCCCTCCTCCCCCTTCCTCATGGTTTGAATTAAAATCTAAAGACAGACCGAAGAAGTGTGCGTATGTGTGCGTATGCGTGTATATATATAACTGCGAGAAGGATGTGGTAAGTCATGGCTGTGGTTTGTGATCGCGCAGACATGGCGGTGGCGGGGACGGGAGGCCTCGGCTCGCTGTGCCTTCACGTGCACCCCCTCGCCCTTGCGCCACATCGTGGATAACGGCGTATCACGGATAATTGCATTTTTACAAACGGTAGAGAAAATCATTTTGACACACACACGTAGGGTTTTCCAGCCAGACCAGCTTTTCGGTCCTTTACAGCTTTCCTGCATGAAGGCTCATACTTTCTTTGTTTATTTTTAAAACATGGGCATTAATAGCAGGCCTGTTCTGTGGCCTCCCTCCGGCTGAGAGGACCCCGAAGAAGCCCTCTCCCCTCTTCCGGTCTGCCCCACGTCAGACGCCCCGTGCCTTTCGCTCTGTCCGAGTGTGCCCTGCTCGTGTTTTCCATTAAGAAAGTTATGGCAGCCAAATTTTCATGGAGATTTTTAGGAGCTTTGGTCATTTTTCAGCTTATTGCTCTGGGTAATAGAATGAATTATGTCTGGTGGCAAATCACGGCGAAAGACAAACACCAGGAGAAAAAGTCTTAGAAGAAATACTGTCATCGATTGCTTTGCCACCGCCGTGCAGGAAAGTGCATGCTGACTGGCTGACCCAGGGCGGGGGGCTCCCCAGTAGCCACTCAGGGCACGGAGAAATGGGGGGCCGGAATTCTCTCTCCTTAACCCTTTCAGATCAGACGCAGAGCTTCATTTTGAAAATGAAATTCACTCCCCCGAGGCCTCTGAGGCTTTAATAATACACAATAAATAAAATCATATCTAATAACTCAACGCTTTTATTTGGCACCGCCACCCTCTCCTAGATGTACTGCAACTGCGGAAACATAAATACTTGCAGGCTCTGAAAGCCCCGTTCCTCTTTGCTAAATAAACTTGGCCCGCTCGGAATTCCTCTGTGTGCAGTCATTAATACAATCTGCCTTGACAGCATTTAATTAAAGTGCTTTTCTCTATTAAATTCATTAAAAGCTCCCCCCGCCCCTCCACCCTGCCCCGACGTATAACTGCTGTCCAGATGCTGATTGGCAGCGACCTGTGAGCCTCCCTTTAAATAACTTCTCATTTCTCTTCGTAAAGTGTTTATTACATTCAATTTAGAAACTGTTAAATATGGCTTAGAAGCAAAGTCCGACTCCAGGACACATTTCCCCATCCCCTCAGCGACTGCTTAAGAAAACAAATGTTAGTTTAACTCCTCTGAAAACGCATTTATTATCTGCGTATTTCTGTCCTGTTTTGTCAACACTCCTAGGCGTGCAATCTGGGAGGTCATAGAGAGATGCTTCCCCCATTGGGGAATTTGCATGAGCCCCGCAGGTACTTGGTTGGAAGAACTTTGCTGCAGATTCGGGGAGAGTGAGTGTCACAGTCCAGTATTAACAGATTATTGACAGTTTAATGTCTTGGCACCTCCTTAGCCCATGAAATATAATAAGCAGGAAGCAGTGCGATATAAAAGCAGTCAATAGCGTTTTTAATCAAAGCCTTTCAGTTAATTGCGAGTTGACCTTAGAGATTTCCTTTAGGCAATGCCACCTTTGGTGTAGACCAGGGGTGGGCAAACTTTTTGACTCGAGGGCCACAATGCATTCTTAAACTGGATGGAGGGTCGGAACAAAAGCAACCTGACCATGCTGGCACTCTCATCTTGGGCTGCTGGTGAAGGAGCGGAGGGGAGAGCAAGAGAACCCTCCTCTCTTTTGGCTCCTCGGGCCGGAGAGAACAGCCGAACGGGCCGGATCTGGCCCGAGGGCCGTAGTTTTCCCACTGCTGTTGTAGACCATCAGGTCCCCATGGGTTTGTGGAGTTTATTCAGAGATGACTCTAATACCCATCGCTCCCGCGTATGCGGTAAGTGTTGCCATATCTGTGTCTACCCAGTGAATTGTCTTTTGGGCAGTGCCTCTCCACAAATACTCCCTTCACCAGCTCCACTTTTTTAAAAAGATCTCCTGTTCTCTCCTCAGAAACAGGAAGTTGGGAATCTTGAGGGAACACGTGATGGAGTGTTTTAATGTGATAAATGAGTTTTGATAGAATTCTTTGCTCAGTCTGGAATTGTTATTCTGACAGAGACTCTGACAACGCGAGCTATGCTTCCATTTGGGGGATTATATAATACCTTAGAACAGTGGTCGGAAAACTCATTAGTCAACAGAGCCAAATATCGACAGTACAACTATTGAAATTTCTTCTGAGAGCCACAATTTTTAAACTTAAGCTTCTTCCAACGCCACTTCTTCAAAAGTAGACTCCCCCAGGCCGTGGTATTTTGTGGAAGAGCCACACTCAAGGGGCCAAAGAGCCACATGAGCCGCCGTCTGCTGACCACTGCCTTAGAAGCCCCTCACACCATGGGACAGAAATGTTGTCTGGGACCAAAATGCCTTTTGGTCTCCGTAAGGACGAAGACCTTCTATTTGGCATCTAGATTTTCCATACTTGCACGGTTTATTTGGTTTTAGTGGAATACTTCTAAAAACACGTGCTGATAAGATCTAACTGGTACAAAGGCGGCAGGAAGCGCCGAAGGCAGGTTCTGGCCCCGGCTTGAAACCGTGCGCCTCACTCACTCTGCCTTGTGTGGTGTAGGAACTACAGAGGTTGATTCAAAGCGGAGGCAAACGTACGTGCTTTGAAGTCACTCCGGTACTTTTCTTCCTCCACACGTGGGCTCACGCCATTCATTGGACTCCAAGAATAACCGTTTGGCATTTCCTACGTGTTTTGGAGCGAACCCGAGTGCATTCCAAGGCCTTGTGTAGACAGGCGACCTGCTGCGTTCAGCCGAGCGGCGCTGTGTCTCGGGCTTTCACTGTGGTCCATGCGATCACGTTTAAGCAAGTACATGTAGTTCTTATACCTTCTTTAAAGGTTCCCTTTCTTTCTCTGTGTTCCGTGGGTTCTCTCATTGTTTTTGTTGTCTTGCGTTTGGCCTCAGCGGTTTCCTCATCGTAGGAACTGTCTGCCGAGGGCCGTGTGAGCTCTGCTGGAGGTAGGAACAGTCCTGCAGCCGGGGAGGGGAGTGAGACACACGGATGAACGTGTCAGGTTTTAGCCCCGAGGACCGTCACACAACTGCACTTATGTCTCTGCGTGTCGGTGGGTGATTTTCAGGGAAATAATGTCGGGGTAAGCTGAAGAACGTGAATCCCTGTATGATAGGACTAGCCGATTCAAAGTATACGCCTGCATTTAGTAAGTATTACGAACGACTGTGGCTCAGCTCTTTTTGGTGTAAGTGTGTTTTCCAATGAGCGCCCATCGACCTTGTCACTGCTTTCCTCCCCTCGGAGCCGAAGACATACTCGACGTTTTAGGAAGACTTTGGTCTGCATGGTACTTCTGTCGCCGGTACAGAACAATTCTGGACCCCTGAGGATAAGTGTTAAGTTTCCAGCAGCCGCTCAGACACCGTGCTTGACCCGTGCACAATGCCGAATGTCCCACAGGCTTGTGGCGAGACAGGTGCAGGGCAGATGACTGCAGCCCCCAGCTGGGAAGGGGGACAGAGGAGGACAAGCCCAAAGCAGGGGCCCATGGACCCGAGAGCCAGTGGGAGGAAGACCTAGGAGGCCTCGGGCTGCCCAGGCACTTACAGGATCCTCAGAGGAGCCATCCTGGTGCAGGGATGGACGAGGCCCGAGGTGCGGCCACAGCTGTGGGGTCCCAGGGCAGCTGGGAGGAGGAGCAAGGCCGGGCCAGGGCACAGGTCACGAGCCTTCTCAGAACCCCAGAGGCCTTGCCTGTCTTAGGGCCATGGAAGGCCTTTGGGAAGATGCTCTGTTGGCCATGGCCCGGGGCCAGTTGGGAGGAAGTCATAGTCGCTCAGGCAGTGGATGATCAAGGCCTGAGACACAGCATGGAGTAAGTGTGGAGAGGAGGCACTACCCCGGGTGTTTCAAAGGAGCGCTCCGCAGCGCAGGGTTGACTACATGGGGGTTCAGGGGCGGGGGAGGAGGCAGCCAGCACTCAGATCCTGGATGGCTTCATCGGGACTCCTCTCTCTTGGGTGCTAGCACATCTTGATGAAATGGGGTCTGTGCTTTTTTTGAAAGTGGGGTTAGCATGGGGGAGGGAAGCTTCTCCATCATGTATTCAAGTTTCTCTAACTTCTCTGTCTTCACTTTTAGCTCCTAGCTTGAAACACTGAATAGTATCCCCTGTGGTTTCTAGGGTTATTTTTACAGTTTAATTGGAAGATATTTGTTCGCACCAAAATGAATTTGTGCTCACAACTTACATGGAAACAGAACATACTTTTGTGATTTTCTTCATTCCCCAGCCTTAAGCAGCAGGGAGAGTATGTTTGTTATGGGCTGGACTCTGGGGATTGCGACTTGGGGCCAGAGCTCCATTTCACATATTCATTTCTTGCTTTGAAGAATAAATGCAACAGTACCCACTTACATTTTTAAATATAGTAAGTGCTTTGATAATACCCTAATTCGATGATTAAATAGGTATAGAAGCTTGACTCCCCGAGTCACATTGTATAGTGAGTGTGTAACTCAGGACGAGGAATGCTTTCTTTCAGGGATGCTCACATAATTTCTTGAGATCCTTTGACTTAAAGTATAGATAATTACGTTTCTCCACGTTATCCTCATTTCTAGGCCATTCTTTACCAAAGAGGTATTTTTCAAGTTATTTCTGTCACTGGGTTTATAAATATTAGGAGAGTTGGAAGTGGCTTGTGTTCCGACTCTAGCTTTAGCTTAGGAACCATTTTCATTGACACGGTTCTTGAATTGGCTACATGATATCTGTACTTAGGAAAATGCATCTATTCTCTACCTCCATTGAACTTAATATGTTTTCATGTAATAGGAACAAGAATTCTGCTCTGGTTAAACTTACTGGATGCAATGTATTGATCTGAAGTAGTGTCTGCATCCTATCTTTTAAATCTTACTTTGAATCTGTTTTAAAAATTCACAGTTTAGAGGTCACTGAGTCATGTGTCACTGGCATTGGTGGTTGTTTTCATTCGGGTCACGCTTTTCCTGACCTTGAGAATTAGGTTAGCCAGCTGCATTCGCTCTCTAAGAAATTCCAATGGATAGTTCTTATCCCAAACCCTTCCCACATCTTTCTCTCTTGGCCTTTGCTATTGATGTGGTATTATGCATTTTCAGGTTGGCTCTTTTAATACATTATGAATTCCTGGTATCCAAGTAATCCCAACCTTTGACCCTCTTTGTTTAGTCGCCCTGGTTATCTTTAACTTGAACTAGACCTTTATTTTTCATTCATGATGGTGCAACATCCACTTCTTTCTTGGTTACATCCATGAAGCAAGTCATGCATTTGTTTTAAAACCATTATTCCACAGGTCCATCCTCGTCATGTCCATGTTAGTCCTTAACCATTTTAACACAAATATAAAGTCTTTAAAGACATGTTAGTGGTACCTGCACCTTCATTCTGATCTTAAAGAGATGGGTCTTCTCTGTGCATGTTCCTGTTTTGAGAAGACGCTGTGAAGGGGATGGGGGTGCATGGGAGCAGGGAGGATCTGAACACCCATGGGTGTCAAGCAAGTGGAACTTGGGTGGGTAGGATGGGAGATGGATTCTCCTGGGCAGAAGGATACATGGTCATGGCCTAGACCAGCCGTGGGCAAACTAATGCCCTCAGGCCGGATCCGGCCCGTTCGGCTGTTCTATCCAGCCCATGGAGCCCAAAGAGCGGAGGGTTCCCTTGCTCTCCCCTCCGCTCCTTCACCAGCAGCCCAAGATGAGAGTGCCAGCATGGTCAGGTTGCTTTTGTTCCGGCCCTCCCGTCCAGTTTAAGAACCCATTGTGGCCCTCGAGTCAAAAAGTTTGCCCACCCCTGGCCTAGACCATTCTGAGGAGTCTGTTCCTCCTGAGTCATCACATGTCTGTCCTGTTGGTGGCATGTTGGTCATGTTATCAATGATATTGATGAAGGGAACGGTAGCATTGCCTTTAGATTCAAGATATGTTCATGCTTTACCTCTTTACGTTCTAACAGGAGAAATGGTGGTTTGATAAGCTGCATGGTGTCTGTTTGACTGAGATATAGTTGCTCATCTTGACTCTGCTTCATTTACTGTCTGTCAGCTCATCTCCTGCAGTGCGGGAGCAGCCGCCCAGCTGCCACCTCCTCTGTGTTTGCGCACTCCGACCACTCCCAAGAGTTGGATTAGTGGCTGCACCCCACCCTCTTTTTTTTTTTTTTAACCAAACCACCCCAAAGTCCTTAGCATAAGTTGTTCTCAGTTTGTTACCAAAGAGGAAATGATATAAGCCAAAGGCTGTTTTAAGAACTAGGCTTCCTCCAACACCCAAGTTTATTCTAACAGATTAATTGTGTCATAGTGCTTTTATCTTTGTCCAAAGTGTTTATTTTGAGAAGCAATTATTAAACTGCATTAAAAACATACATGATGTCCCAATATCATCTTGGTTTACAATATTAAAGGAAACTCAGACTAAGGCTGGATGAAATTGAACACATATTTCCATGTCAGACTTCCTAGCATTTTGCTTGTTTGTATTGATTTCTCTTGTCATGATCTTCTTTTATTGAGCACTGCTCTTTTTTCCCCCTTATTCTCTCTCTCTCTTTCTCCTTTTTTAATTTTTAAAACAATCCCCTTCCTATAACTGTATGTGCTAAGAGCAATTGTAAAAGGAGACCGACTTATATTAAACCTGCCTGGAGTCAAAATGTAATCTAACACCTGTAGTCTGCAATTTGTCATCACTTCATGGATACTTTTTTTTCTTTAATAACAGATTTCCTGAGTTTTGACCTTAGGATACGGTATAATCCAAAAAAAGCAACAAAAACTAAACCATAGTTTTTAATAAGTCTTATAATGTTAGGATGTGAAATTACAACCATAAGAGCCAACTCAAGTAAGATCACTTGGACTTAGAAATAGTCTGAATTGTGTTTCTTGGAGAATGGTTTGCCTGTGAAAATGTCTTTGAGTAATAAAGAGACCAGTCGTAATGCCTGTGTAGTTTCGCTTACATTCATTCTTTAAGATGCTCCCAGGGACTTGGCTCAGATAAGGATGTCTTAAACTGTGGGGTCCATTTTCAATTTTATAGTGAAGTGCTTGATTGTCATTTGGAAAAAGACAGGCCTATATGTTGAGTGTGATTCATGCATTTCAGAGTTTTCATACTTTTTGGTATCAGGGTCCCTTTTTACTTTGACTTTTGAGAACTCCAATAATGTGTTTTAACCGTTAGTATTTACCATAGTAGAAACTAATTCTGAGAAATTTTAAAAATATTTATTAATTTTTTAATAATTGTAAGAATATGTGATATATATAAATAATATATTTTATGAAAAAAATAATTATTTCTAAAACAACGAAATGAGAAGAGTTCCATAGGTTTATATAATTTTTGTAAATATTTTAAATGTCTTAACTGGATTCTCATAATTGCTTTTTCATTCAATCTGACACAATATGTGGTTTTGGTTCAAGTAAATGAAGAAAAGCAAGCCTCCAACAGACATGCAGTTAGAAAGGGAAGGGATATATTATTAGCCTCCCCAGGTAATATTCTTTTTGAATCTATAGCAAAACTCTGCAAGTGGTTTCTTACAGGATATTTGCCAACTAGAATCTAAAATCATATTAATGAACTTTCCATATATATATATAATTTTTTAACTTTGTAATTCATTCATTTGCCTTATGCTTTGAATGGTTCTTTTTCCTGTTTATGATGTGGCAATACCATGAATTGGTCATTTGGAAAATATTGAGTTATATGTAGATCTAAATTTTGAGATATTCCATTCTAGGACATCTTAAAGAATTGTTAAATCACCACCAATATCATTAGGACACTTTTAAGATTTTGGGGGAGGTGTTAATTTTATAATGGCAGCTACAAGTTTTCTAAAATTTGAATTTTTTTGCTTGACAGATCCATTTTTATCATTGGCAACAAATACTCTCAGATATTTTCCTTGAAGTAGCAGGCTTACTTCACTTTTAAGGAAATGTCTGCCAGATACCCATCTCTGAATGATCCTAGTTTGTCTGTTAGTTGTTCCTCCCAATAGAAGTGATGCTCTTTCTCATGACCACCATCTTCCGTCTTCCTTCTCATTCCTACAGAAGGGCGTCTCATTTCCTCACACAGAATATTTGGAAAAGGTATGCTCAAGGATTGAGACTTAATATAATTCGTCATCTATTACTATGTCATCAAGGGCCTTCTTTTAAAAAAAAATATATTTTATTGATATTTTACAGAGAGGAAGGGAGAGAGATAGAGAGCTAGAAACGTCGATGAGAGAGAAACATTGACCAGCTGCCTCTTGCACACCCCCTACCGGGGATGTGCCTGCAACCAAGGCACATGCCCTTGGCCAGAATCGAACCTGGGACCTTTCAGTCCGCAGACCAACGCTCTACCGCTGAGCCAAACCGGTTTCGGCCATCAAAGGCCTTCTGACATGAAACTGGCCTTCCTACTGTGTGTGTGGTTGTGAAGAAGACAGCTAGAGTACGGCTTGATGCCACTTGATCTGATTTATGCCAGCAGGCCAGCCGTGTTCCCACCACTGCCTTTGCACCTTCAGTATACATCTCAGCACGATCAGAGTGCAAATACTGTCTTCATTCTGCCATGAAAATAGATTTGAGGTCATGGACGTCTTAATGGGGTATCAGGGTCCTCCCGGGCGTCTCTGGACCACATTGTGAGAACCACTGACAAAGAATGTCTTCCTAACGGGAGCCCACCTCCAACAGGACTGTGACTGTGGAGCGTAATTTCATGTAACAGAGGCTAAGAGGCAACTTGCGCCCATGTGCTAGGTGGCATGTTAAAGATCAAGACAGAGGTAGTGTGTGAGCAAAAGAAATAAGAGCGCTTATTGGTTGATACTTCTACTTGTAGATTTTTTTTTTGGTCTTTGGTGTGGAAGGAAAGAGATCTCTGAATTTGTTGATGACTCTCAGTTGATAGGAAAATACATGAGGCAGTATACTGCTGATGGTTAAATCCTCTTTTCATTTTCCAATGATAGTAGCTTATGAAAATCTTATGACAAGAACTCTTCTAAGAACTTTACAACTACAGTCTCGCTTATTCCTCGTGTCACTAAATGAAAGCTGTTCCAGAATAGCACAGTGGCTTCCTCAGACTCACCAGGCCAGTAAACAGAACTGCTTTTGGGACTGAGGCCTGGATTCAAAACCAGAACTTTGTGACCCCCAAACTCTTGCTCACAACTTCTATAACAATCATCTTATGGGTTATACCATGCCCTGGAATGTTTTTTGTTTTGTTTTGTTTTTAAACATAAGAAATGGTAAATACATATATTTGCTCTCCTATACCCACTAACTATAAGTTTCCATGATGAGTCAAGTTTCTTTACTTTTAAAACATAGCTTTGTAAAAAATAAATAGTAAGATGTGTAGAACAGGAATAATAACTGGTCTGGAAGTAGAGAGGATGTGGAATCAATTGAGTGCCGCAGAGCACAGAGGACCTGAGCACTCAGTGTGCCGGCATATGGCGTGCCAGTGTGTAGGTCACAGTCCAATCATTGAGATAGATATACGCTATTTACATTTATTATTAATCATTAATCCTAAGTTCTCCCCCATTGAATTTTTCAGCCAAAATTAATAGCCTTCACTGATGCTTTTGAAAAAAAGGGGGGATATTAGGAGGTAGCACTGGGTTGTTGAAATTTAAGACAAATATCTCAAGTTATATGATACTTTTTATATATGGCATTCTTTTAGATAGCAAATTTTATTAATCCATTTATTTAACAAAGTCTAATTGAGTTATGCACAGGGCCTTTCAACCCAGTTGTTATCATCTGTTAAATATATTCCTCTTGGGACTCTCAGCGGAAGAATGCATTCCTCTTTGGGGCCAACTATTTTACATTCTGTCGTCATAGAATGCGGTAAGAGTAAGCCGGTCCAAGTAATTCTCATGCTAACTCAAAGTAGATGCCACAGAGCCACCTTGTTTGTGTCCTCATCTCCTGCGGACGTGGTCGTGCGTCAGCCCTGAGGACCCCAAGCTCGGGGGAGGCGCGCCTCTCTGGGTGGAAGCGACCACCTGGGCGAGTCTGTTTCAGCTGATTGCCACCCTGGATCAGCCACCCTCTGCAGTCACCTCCTTAATAATTTCTCATTTTCTCTCTATAAAGAGACCACAAAGTCTTGGCTTATTATACGTAATCCATTTCACCCCATAATGATACAGCGAATTATATACTTTTCCTCAACTTAATCGTTCAAGATCTCACTTCCTTCCCTGCAGGCAGAAGCCATTATATTTTACACATGACTCCCAGCTGGTTTTCATTGAGGCCCTCAAAATGCATTTGAACACTGAGAGGTTTGAGAAGCACCGCTTTGTCTTCCTTAGATGTTTGTCATGGTACCATTTTGTCCCCGTGCTTTCAAGATGTTCAGTTCTGAGGGCAGAGCAACGACGTGTCCACTTTCCGACCGCGCTTCATCCCTGGGCAAGGAGACCTGGGTTTCATTCTGCAGCTGATGTCACTCTTGAGTATATTTACAGTGTTTTGGGGGGGTCACATCTTCACGTCTGTTTATATACATGTATGTCATATTCAGACCCGGGAGACTTCAGCGAGCAAATTAGAAGGAACTGAGACTTTCAGCTTTCTTTTTGTTTATGTCCTACTCATAACCTGTTCATCAACACTTAATTGTTGAAGATCGGACTCCTCATTAGAAAGCTTTGTAAGTTAATAGGCTCAATTATTATAGACACTCCACAAGTATTTGATGAATGGATCCTTTTTTTTTCACTCTGTTGACCCACGGTTGATTGCTTTAAACATGATTTCTTTTAGATATGCTAAGCACGTCCGGCAAAGAGGGTAGCCGCCAGCTAAGTGTACGTTGGCCGTTCTGCCGAGGAGAGGAGTGCCCGTGCATCCTCCTGGTTGCATTCCTGATAGCATTGCTGTTGTGGAAGGCCACGGAGAGCCCCGTAGTACCTTCCCCACAGAGCGTTTCTTACTTCTCCGGTGGAGAGGTGCCTGTTTCTTCTCTCCTCTCTGGTAACAGTGCCAGTCCCATGTCCTACTATATTTCGGACTAGATTTAGGCAGCGCTTTGTGAGGATGTTCATCACCCTGGCTGTGGATGCCAATGTCCTTTGCTCTGGCCAAGACCACCTCTGCACGGTCCAGTGTAGGCTGCCCACCAGCACTTCCTGTGATGAGGGAATGGGCCCTGTCCGCGCTGTCCACGATGGTATTGCACAGCGTGGCCATCAAGCACTTGGGAAGTGGCTAATGTAACTGAGGAACTGAGCTTTTTCTTTTTCACTTTCATTAATTTCACTCCACACGTGAGCACACAGTGTGGCTAGCAGCTGCTGTGTGGGATGGCAGAGCTCTAACAAGGCGTCTTCCCTGATGTTTCAAATACACCGAGTGCCTTGCTGCCTCCGGCCCGTCAGCTGGCTGTCCGCGGCTGTTCTTCCTGGCTGGGTCCTCACTCCCTCCGGCCTCTGCTCAGATGCTTCCTCCTTAGGGAGCCACTGTTTCCGAAATCCTGTCCTCTCCCCCACCTTCTCCCCCTCATCTGTTGCTCTGCTTTTGCTTATCGGAGTTATTGCTACCTGGTGTTTTCTTTATGGTCTGCCACCTTTGCTCTAGAGACTTGGCTCAATTTTCCAATGTAATCCTGCTCACCGAAGGCAGGGGCACATGTGAATAAGGGCATTGGACTTAAAAGCAGACAGACACGTTTTTAGAATCCCGGTTCTGCTACTCATAAGCTCTGTGGCCCCAGACAAGTTGTCCGAACTCTCCGAGCTCCAGTTTTCTCATCATAAAATGGGGTAAAAAATACCTACCTCCAGGATTACTGTGAAAATAAAATAAAACATATTTATAGCATTTAAGCCAGTTTTTAGCGCATAATACTCTTTTTTAGGAATGCTACCACCTACTAATACCATCGCTATTTTTGTTTTCTTTTATTATTGAAGCTAATTAGAAATTTCAGTGCTATTAACCCTAATTGTGCTATTGAAAAGTCAACAAAAGAAGCTATGGCAGCCAGCTGATGTTTCGCTCCCACATCAATGTTTCTCTCTCCCTCTCCCTTCTTCTGCCTCTCTCTTAAAAAAAATAAAATAAAAAAACCAATAATAATAATAATAGAAAAAACCAAAAGCTCAGATAGGCCCTTTTGGTGACTTATAAGACAGTCTGCCCTTAGAGCTACTCATTTTGTCAATCTCCACTTTTCCTTGTCTCTTCAATGAAGCTGGAAATACCACTTAACCTTGTTCCAGACTGCCCCTCTCACTGTAGAACCAGGGCCAGAAGCCAGATGGTCCCCTTTGTAGATCACGCCTGCTGCTGTTCCTTCTCTGAGAAACACCTTCCTCTCCTGTGGTGGGCTAGCATTGTCCCCGGCCCACCTGCTTTCTCGGACCCACAGCGCCCGGCGGCAGCGGCGATCTTCATTTCCAACGCCAAGGGTTTCCCGAGATGCTCCGTGTTTTCAGGCTGCGGTTGATCCAAAGAGCCCTTCCCGGCTGCCCCGGGCGGGTGATAAACGTCAGGCCGGGGCAGCTCTCAGCACTGCCTGGCACAGGGGCCACGTCCGCAAGGGCAGCTGTGACCCCCGCTGCTTCTGCCTCACGTGTGGCTTCCCGTGTGCAGGGGCTGCTGCTGCCGTGTCCTAATGAAGCAGGGAGGCGGCGCGGGCCCCGCTGGGTGGACAGAAGATTACAGTAACTTCCAAGTGGAGTTTTGGAAAAATCTCTTTAAATCTAACCAGAGCACAATGGAAAACCCCTAAAGAACCAATCTGATGATTTAATTAAATGGAACCGTTGTGCTGACTTTTACTACAGAAGGCAGGCATAATTGGAAAATGGGGCACTTTAATCCGCTTTTGTTTTCCAATTAATGCAATCGCTCTAATAGGGGGTACTCGTGCTCAAGCGTGTGATCTTCGAGCATGTATGTATTCCATACATAGCTCCGGCCGCCCCCTCTCGCCAGAAAGCCCACCCCTCACCTGTGGACACAGGGGTTCACTTATTGCAGGGCCGGCCGCCCACCCTTCCGCCTCAGAGGCCGCGTCTTCCTGCATCAAAGCCGCCACGGGCAGCGCGGCCCGCCAGGCCACTCCGCGCTCCCGCTGCGTAATTAGGGTGCTGGGGTAATGGGGCTCACGTTTTTGCTGATGCCAGCTTCCCCTGGCAGACCACACGAGTTTGCCCTTAGTTGAAAGCGATAAAGCGCACGCCGGGAACGTTCACTGTAATTGGCCAGCATCTCATGGACCGCCGGAGCCACCGCGCCGTGGGCTCTGCTTCAGACTCCTGTTCGCTCCGCAGCCAGCTGGGAGCGAGATATTCTGGTTTGCACTCGACGGTTTCTTTTTCTTTCTTTCTTTCTTTTTTTTTTTTATTTAATATATTTTATTGATACTTCACAGAGAGGAAGGGAGAGAGGAGAGATAGCTAGAAGCGTCGATGAGAGAGAAAGACGCCTCCTGCACACCCCCCACCGGGGATGTGCCCACAACCAATGCACATGCCCTTGACCGGAATCGAACCCGGGACCTTTCAGTCCGCAGGCCGACGCTCTACCACTGAGCCAAACCGGTTTTGGCTCGATGGTTTCTTTTGGATGATTGTCTCTTGATTATCAGCTGTTATTGGAAAAGTTCCATCCTCTTTTTTCGTTATCATAGGTAACAATTTCATCTGCCCTAATATTTGTTAAATCCTATGTTAGAAGAACGTTGCTGAGAAGTTGTTTTCTCATCAGATGGTCCCTAAGACGTGGATAAATGCCAGAGGTGTTTTTTGTTTGTTTGTTTGTTTTTGTTTTGTTTTTTTTTGTCTTAAACACTTGCTCTGATGGTGATGTTTTATAGCTAAAAGAGGAAAACGGGTCACCCGGGCAGTGTGCGGTGGTGACAGTGACGGTGGTGACGGTGGGGGGACCAGTGATTCTTTCCTGTAACTGGACGTGCTTTCTTCAGCACCGGTTAGCCGGCCTCCCCGCACCTCTGGAAAGTATTTAACGTGTTACTTTAACCTGAACAAAGATGGCGTAAAACAGGAGAGAATGGTGAGAGGAGTGTGTGTGTGTAGTTTGTAGAAAGTACACTCGCTGTTCTTAAAGGGCTTGGCGAGATCCGGGAAGTTAGGCAGATCTGGGCAGAGAAATGCGGCCTTTGCCTTTGCAATAGATGAAGCTTGTAAGTAGGGTCACCCAGCGCTCCTCTTCACCCCACAGCATCGCGCTGCCCTTGCGAGGGGTGAGCAGAGCTGAGCTTCCTTCTCGGGGTCCCTCCCCCTCTCCGCACAGCCTGCCCCCCACACGGCCCTTCTCCCGTGGGCTGGTGATGAGAGCCCAGGGAGTGGTTCTGACAGTCTTCTCTGTATTGCTTCCTTTCTTTTGTCAGATTGAAGATGTTCGTAAAGAAACATTAAAGAGGGGAATGATTTTATGCAGAGGAATATCGTTAAGAAACCATTATGAAGATCAAGAATAAACTTGCCCCCGTGGTGGGTGTGCTCAGTGGTTAGAGCCCCGTCCCCTGCACCAGACGGGTCCTGGCTTCACTTTCCAGTCAGGGCACAGACCCAGGTTGTGGGTTTAGTCCCCGTGTTGGGGTACGTAGGGGAGGCAACTGATGATGTTTCCCTCTCACATGGTGTTTCTTTCCCTCCCTCTCCCTCTCTCTCTCTAGAATCAATGAAAAAACATATCCTTAGGTGAGGATTAAAAAAAAAAAAAGCTTGCCTAACTAGTTTTTGTTGTTGTTGTTGTTTTAGTAAGTGTGGGGTAGGTAGAGATAAAACAGAAATTTAAATTAATTACAACTAAAAAACCTTGATATTAAGAGTAGAAATACAGAAAGTGGACGATGTGTGCCAAATAGGGTTAATAGTTCGTAGTGACGTTGAGAAAGTCCACCTATCTGAGTAGGAAACAGTCCTTAGAAATTCATAATTCACACAAAAAGTTTTTACCTTTCAATTAATGTGTAAGTTTTTACTTGAAAATATATCAAAATCAGAGCCAAGAGAAAATATAGAAAAGTTCCCAGTTTTAGGAAGGATTGGTTTTCTGGCTCCAATATTCACGATTCCTCTAAGCGTGACTGTGAGGCTGATGGTCACAATGGCTGCCATTTCCTGGAGGTCTGCCTGCCCGAAGCCAGAAGTGGATCAGCCGTGGCCCATGGGCCAGGTTCCGTTTGCCACCTGTTTTTGTAAATAAAATGGCATTGAAATGTAGCCACAGTTGCCTGTGTGTCTGTTACCGGCGGCTGATTTCCTGCCGTAAAGGCAGAGTTGAGTCATGCAACAGAGACTGCATTCCTGGCCCTTGGTGAGCCTCTGGTTTCAGGCGGGCACTGCTCCTGCGTGCAGTATGCCTTTTACCCCGTGGTGCCACGTCCCGGGGAAGGTGGTCCCATCCTCTGTTAGAGGTGAGGAGCTCGGGTTTAACGATGGCCAAGCTCTCGCACAAGGACGCCCGCTCAGTGGAAGCACCTGGACTTGAACCAGGGGCTTGTCACTCACTGCAGAGCCCACAGGTTCCTTCTGAGTCGGGTTTCCTTGGCACCGGCTTTCAGGGGAGTGGCAGGCCCGCCGTGCTGGCTAACGGCCGGGAGGACCCGCAGCCACACTGCTTGAATTCAAATGGCCTTGGCCACCACGGCCAACGTCTTCGTGCCTCACTATAAATATTCGCCAACAGCCGAAACCGGTTTGGCTCAGTGGTAGAGTGTCGACCTGCGGACTGGGGGGTCTCTGGTTCGATTCCGGTCAAGGGCATGTACATTGGTTGCGGGCACATCCCCGGTAGGGGGTGTGCAAGAGGCAGCTGGTCGATGTTTCTCTCTCATCAACGTTTCTAGCTCTCTATCTCTCTCCCTTCCTCTCTGTAAAATATCAATAAAATATATTTAAAAAAATATTCGCCAACATCCCTATTACCAACCTTTAAGAAAATACTTTTATTGATTTCAGAGAGGGAGGGAGAGGGAGCTAGAAACAGCCATGATGAGAGAGAACCTTTGATCGGCTGCTTCCTGCATGCCCCCCTCTAGAGATGGAGCCCGTAGGCCGGGCGTGTGCGCTGACCGGGAATCGAACCATGGCCTCCTGGTTCCTAGGTTGAAGCTCAACCCCTGAGCCACCACCAGGGCTGGGCTCTTACTAACCTCTTGTAGAGGGGAGTCTGCCTCCCCAGCAGTTGGCTTTCCGGAGACCTGACTGTCCAGGTGCACACAGCCCCGTTCCCCTGCTGCGTGGACGTCCTGCCAAGGACGATGACTTCAGCACAGGTGGCGCGGTGAGTCCCCGTGTTAACCTTCTGTCCACTTGCCCCGCCAGGTCCTGCACCGGCAGCCGTCGCAGCCCGCCAAGGAGAGCTCCCCGCCCCGCGAGGAGGCCCCGCCCCCGCCGCCGCCCGCCGAGGACGGCTGCGCCAAGAAGCCCCGGTCCCGCACCAAGATCTCCCTGGAGGCGCTGGGCATCCTGCAGAGCTTCATCCACGACGTGGGCCTCTACCCCGACCAGGAGGCCATCCACACGCTGTCCGCGCAGCTGGACCTGCCCAAGCACACCATCATCAAGTTCTTCCAGAACCAGCGCTACCACGTGAAGCACCACGGCAAGCTCAAGGAGCACCTGGGCGCCGCGGTGGACGTGGCCGAGTACAAGGACGAGGAGCTGCTGACCGAGTCGGAGGAGAACGACAGCGAGGAGGGCTCGGAGGAGATGTTCAAGGTGGAGGCCGAGGAGGAGGGCGGCGGCGGCGCGGACAAGGGCAAGGCCGCGCCCGCGGACGGCGACCAGAGATAATGTGAAGCCCCACCCGGCACAGCAATACGTCATCGGTCCAAGGATTTTCTGTCTTCGTGGCTTTAAAAAAAAAAATTTTTTTTGGCTTTATTTTATTTTTGTCTTTTTTTTTTTTGGTCTGTTTGGTTTTTCTTACCCATTTTTGTTTTTGTTGTTGTTGTTGACATTTCTTTGTTGCACAGGACACACCTGTAGAGTGGATACGTTCAGTATTTTCCGCATCAGACGTCGCCTTGGCAAAGACACTCAAGTGTTACACACCCTCCGGCCATGGACTGGATCGTGGATCGTGCCGATCCCGGGAGACTCTGCCTTCGCTTGTTCTTGCACTTAATCGAAGAGCAGGGGGCAAGCTCCGGGAGGAAAAGATGGACAAGACACATGAAGGAAGCGACACGTGTGTGTGTGTGTGTGTGTGTGTGTGTATGTGCGTGTGTGTGTATATGTATATGTATATATCTATATATTTACATATATATATATATATGAGGATTGCATGGGACAGAGAACTTGACAACTGGGAAGAAGAGACTGTGAAATGAGTTCTTAAAGAAGAGACTTGTTTATGTATTAAACACAAAAACCACTTCACAGTGAGTCGCTTTGGCTTTTTGATAAACTTCGGCCTGCTCTCAGGGTGGGGTGACTATTTTTTTGAATTCCTATTTATTTTCTGTGTTTATCCCTGATTTTTTTTTTTTTAATTCTATGGCTTCCTATCTTGGCAGCTTGATGGGTAATTTTTGAGGTATGTATTTAACAAAACAAATCAACACTGCCAAAAAAAATAAAAAGAGAGAGAGAGAGAGAGAGAAGAAAGTAAAGGGGAAAAAAAAAATCAGGGCACCTTAAATGATACAAGTCCAATTGCTTTTAAAGACACAATGCACACTTCACCTGACTCGATATGTTCCGTTATCCAACCTGTCGTTGCTTTAGTGAACGGACGTGTTTCTGTGGAAGTCCAAGCGAGTAAACCCGAAATCCGGTGCAGAGGAAACTTGGACATTACAGCGTGGTCTCGATGAAAATGCCATTTTGACGTTGGACATAAGGGATTCATAGTATGAGCCACGTTTTTTTTTGTTGTGAAACGTATTTTACCTGCTCGTGGCTTCAGATCTTAAAATGAATAAGCCTGCTCCTTTAAAAGTTGTTTTTTGTCTTTTTGTTTTTGTTTTTTTAAATAGACACTAGTTCAGTGTAATGGTAAGTGAGAAGAGAAGTCGCTGCCCAACTAAAGGGGCTCCCTGTCCATAAAGCTCCCTCCACCCCCCAGAAGGCACCTGTCACTCCCGTCTCACTCCGGGCTTCCTCTCCTTCCTGCACATTCCGCACCCCCCCCCCAACCCCTACCCCACCCAACACTCTCGGTCCTGCTCCCCCAGCCAGCCTCGCGTGGCAGCCCTCGCACGAGTCCAGGCTGGAGTCCTTGTGTAGCTCCAGGCACTGGAGGAGGCGATGCCAACGGTCACACGCGGTGTGCCCGGTTACCCATTCCGAGGAGCAGATATGCCTGCTGGCTGCTGAGTGGAGCGGGCACCAACGCTGCATTCCTTCTGCCACCTCTCCCCGGCCTTTAGCTTCCTCTCGGACACACGCGTAGCATTGCCGCCCACTTCCACCAGAGTCACTGCAAGAGGAGGCCTCGCCTCCGGGACCGGCCCCGTGAGCCTGACCCTGACCCTGACCGGGGCCCACCGCGGCGGCCGGCGGACAGCCCCGCACCGCTGGAATTTTTATTTTTTATTTTATTTTTTGAGTTGTGCTCTCATGCAACCTTGTCAAAGACCTCATGCAATATCACTTTGAAAGTTACTTTCTGTTTACTACCACAACCATTGTAATATAACTGTTAATACTATTTATATATTTGAAAGGTATAAAAGGTAGGAGTTAAAAAAAAACACAAAACAAAACACAAACCTCTATGTGTAGATATTAACTCAGAACTTAACACGATACAGGGAGAAGACGTTGCAATACAAGCTAATTCTAGCTGCTCAGTAACCTCTGGAGTTTTTAAAGGGACATTTTCCTGTGCTTTTCCCAATATGCTGACGTTGAAAAGGTTATCTCCACACGAGCGTCACGTCGTACCTTTGCGAAAGGATGGTTGTTTGCGGTTAAGGCCTGGGCCCAGCCCCCCCGAACCCCCCTTCTGTAGCGCTCTGCGGCTTGAACCAGAAAGGCCGCGCCCGCCCCCCGATCTCCGAGTTACTCTCTCCAAGTTGTCTTCTTACACTGTCGCTGAAGGCCACTCTGTCCACGTAACGGAAACTGGTTTGCCAAGCTCTTACAAGGTGGTTCATCGATCGATGGCATCCGCATTTGGTATCTTTTACACTTCAACCAAAAATTTATTAGGTATTTTTCAATGCTAAGTCTTGCCTTTTTATTTTTTAATTTCACTGCCGAGTTTGCAGTGGTTCTAAGTGAATCTGTGGGCATTTTAGCCTGTGGTCTTGCCAGATCTTTGCGAATTACAATGCATATATGTCTATTTATTCAATATCTGTCATATAATATCTATTTGGAAGAAGAAAACTTTCTCTTGTAGTGCCTCTTGACAAAGCACAATTTCCCGCCTTTTTTTTGTGTGTGTGTGTGTGTGTGAAATGAAAAACAAATTGTGTTTTATTGCGGTTATCAACAATGTGAATAAGGATTAACATATTGTAAATGTTCTTTTTTCCATGTAAATCAACTATCTTCGTTATCACTAAGTGATAATTAATTTTTAACTTATGTGCATTGTTAGGCTGTTAGAATTTTTTGGTTGTTAAAATAAAACGCATTCAATAAATATGACGTCGTTTGTCACGTATTTGACTGGGCGTTGCCTTTGCCAATACACCTTCATGTAGAGTGAGAGCTGGTGAGGAAAACCCGTTTCTTCATTTTCGAAAGAAGACAGTGGGCTCAGCCAGCGTGTCTCTGTGGTTCAGCATCGACCTACGAACCTATGAACCAGGAGGTCACGGTTGGATTCCCGGTCAGGCACATGTCCGGGTTGTGGTCTTATTCCCCAACAGAGGACGTACAGGAGCCGATCAGTGATTCTCATCATTGATGTTTCTCTCTCTCCCTCTCCCTTCCTCTCTGAAATTAAAAAAGGACAGCGGTACCCTAAGTTAAAGATGTCTGAGTCCAGGACGATGCATGGGCATGAATGTACATGTGAGTGCATGTTCCTCTCTGTATTTCTAAACGCACGCATGCTCTCATCCTGGAGCTGGCAGCCGGGAGGGCCGTGTATCCAAATGCCCTGTCGCATACGAGCAGAGCGCAAATGCACAGAGATGTGTTATGGGCTTGCTTCTTTATTTTTCTAGTGAATATTTTCTGTTTATAATTAAAAACCACAAATGGCTGCGTGTCGGGAACCTTGTGGAGCACATATGTCCGTGGTTAATGGACATAATAAAAGTCTTTTCTATTTAGAGCCAGGGTCCCAGAGTGTGTGCACAGAGGAATGCTGAGAGGAATCGTGTATCGGAGAAATGTGTGAAAACGATTTTTTAGAAAGTGCTTACAGCGGAAAAAATTACTCAGAAGGCAAATGTTAACAAGGAGGAAGCAAGTGCCTAGCTTCGGAGCTGGCGGAGAGAGAGAAGGCCCATGAGACAGCGGTTTTGTTTTCTTTGGATATCGTACATCGTCTTTCCTGTGTGTTTTCCTTTTTCATGTTTTGTATTTGGTGGATACACAGATGTGCTTGTCTCTCCCCCCCCTTCCTCGGTTTCCCTTGCCCGGCCCACGGGCTGTGTGGATAAATGGTAAGGGCCGTCTGCAGACAGCGCTTGCAGGGAGGGAGGCAGGCAGCCCCAGAGCACAGGGCCCAAGGCTTTCAAAGACAAACCGAGGCGCTGCAGGGTGAGCACAGGTTTGTGCGAGTGGGAAGGAGGGCTGTGTCTGGGAGAAAGGCGTGGAGGGCAGGCGTGTGGGGGGCAATCTGGCCCTCAGCACAAACAGCTTCCGCCTGCATGAGGCTGTGTTTCCAGGGTCACACATGTCTGCGGTGACAAACTGGCAGGGCGAGGCTGCTCACAGGTGGGCTGGTTTCTGCCTGGAAGGGGGACTCCGTGCTACCAATGACTATTTCTTTTTTTTAAATATATTTTTAGCCCTAGCTGGTTTGGCTCGGTGGATAGAGCATCAGCCTGCGGACTCCAGGGTCCCAGGTTCCATTCCGGTCAAGGGCATGTATCTTGGTTGCGGGCACATCCCCAGGTGTGCAGGAGGCAGCGGACCGATGTTTCTCTCTCTTTGATGTTTCTAACTCTCTATCCCTCTCCCTTCCTCTCTGTAAAAAAGCAATAAAATATTAAAAAGAGAAGAAGGTTAATTTCAAATAAAGATATATATATATTTGATTTCAGAGAGGAAGAGAGGGGGGAGAGAGAAACATCAATGATGAGAGAATCATTGCTCCGCTGCCTCTTGCACGCCCCACACGGGACAGAGCCCAGAACCCAGGCCTGCGCCCTGGACCGGAACCAAACCCTGGGCCCTCCGGTCCGCAGGCTGACGCTCTGTCCACGGAACCAGAAAGGCCAGGGCCTACTTCCGAGAAAGCAACGCCAGTGATTTCTTGGCCACACCCTGTCATGTGATGGCATCTCAGAGCCATTACTCTGGGGATTGAGTTTTTGTCTTTTTCTTCTTCTTCTTCCTTAGAAGGGATATTTTTCTTTACTCTGTTATTGTCTTTCCTGAAGAGTTTGAAACAAAGATTTAAAAGCCCCACGTTTTTTCTGAAGGGCAATCGTGGCATACTCCGACAGGGAGCATCTATTAAGCATCCGCGCTGCCGGGGAATGGGCTGGGGACTGAGTGACGGCGGAAATACACGGCCTGCGGCTCTTCCTGCAGAAGCCTGGGACCTGTTGGGCAGGTTTGTATAAATCCGGGAAAAGTGAAACAGCCCCTCAACCATTGTCTCCGGGCAGAGATTTATGGTCCAGTGAGTGGTGCAGGCAGGCGCTGTGAATCCAGACAAGGAAACGATCCTTATTGTGAGCCAGGACGGTCTGAAAGGCGATCACTTAGGAGCGGCTGCGTGGGGGTAGAAAGAAGGCTCGCTGGGAATGACCCACGGGAGGTCATCGTTCACCTGTTTCTTACGTAAAAGAGGCAAGCCGGCTTCATGACCTTGTCAAGGAGCTTCCGGCTTCTGCCTCTGCCTCCACTTCCCCTGAGTTCCCTCTGCCTCCGTCCCAGAGGACTGCTAGCGCTCTGGCCCTCACCTCCACCTTCCGGACCCCAGGCAGGAGAGGAGGAAAGAGCGGCACCCTTCCTTCCTCTCGGGGAGACTTCGTCTTCAAGGCCTCCACCCGAATGCGGGGAGACTGGTAATGTTTCCCTTTCCCCCTCATTCCCGAGAGAAGTGGGTGTGGGGTAGGCCACTCACATGCTGCCAGGGAAGGTTAGCGAGAGGGACGTGGAAATGATAGAGACGAAGAGGACAAGTGAAAGGGCACATTCACCTGCCGCTACTCTCAGAGCATGCACCTCTTCCTCCTCCCACCCCGGTCCTTTTCCTGGCTAAGTGTAAGGCTAGTCCAAGGACCACTTCTTCCAGGAAGCCCTCCCTGCTCTGCTCTGCCCTGTGGCTGCAAATCCTCCTATGGTCACATAGGTGCATTCTACGGTCACAGGACTCAATGGCACAGCGCGGTTGCTGTGGGTGCTCAGTGGCAAGGTGTGAAGTCCTTCTTTGCTTTCGTCTGCCCACAGGACAGGGCAGGCGGGTGGAGGGGATGTGGGCTCTGAGGGGACAGGTGTGACAGTGGTTCCTCTGGATGGGGATGTCCCACACCAGCCTGTCAACTCAGAGGCAGGAGCGAAGCATGAAAGGTGTGCTGAGGGGCAGGAGACTGGGAACCCTGCTCACTAAATGTTGCCAGGAAATAGGAGAGCCAGGATCCAAGGCAGGCCTCTTTTCATGTCCGAGAATGTTCTAGAAAGGCTGTAGGAACCGAACTGAACATCAATTTACTGGCCAACATATTTTATAGGAGGTGGACCTTGGGACTTCCCTTAACACACTTTTTTATAATCTTGTCTGAGTCTGACATTTCTCATGGAGTTGAGTTCTGACAGAAAGACGCATTTTTAAAAAACACATGCTCTGCTAGCAAAACTATCCCAGAAGAATCCAGAAGTAGCTTCTTTGCTGACATTTTAAAAGGTTTAGAGTGTTACCTTCACATATGGAGAAATAATTACACAAATATTCCATTAGCACTGCAATAAATAGTGCAGAGCAATGATTAATTAAAGAGAGAGCTATAATTTATTCACTACCCATTAACAAGCACAATCCCATTTTAACACAAAACAGCACAGACTGAGGGAGTCCCTGGAGGCAACTGTGGGCTGAGCAGCCCCGGGAGCAGGCCTCCACCTTCAGGGGAAGGAGGGGCGGGATCTGGCAGAGCCCGAATCTGCCTCAAGTCAACTGGGAGGAGGCAGGGAGATATCCTCGCATCTATTTCTCATCATGTTTACAGTTTATGTTATTTTTAAAAATATATATATTTTATTGATTTCAGGGAGGAAGGTAGAGAGAGATAGAAGCATCAATGATGAGAGAGAATCACTGATTGGCTGCCTCCTGCATGACCCACACTGGGAACTGAGCCCCCCACCAGGGCATGTGCCCTGACCGGGAAACGAACCGTGACCTCCTGGTTCATGGGTCTATCCTTCAACCACTGAGCCACGCTGCCCAGGCACAATGTACATTATTTTTCATGTCCCCATCTTCCCCACCCACAAAAGAGCTAATAATTCATATATTTCAGAATTATTGTTATAATTAAACTAGAGGCCCAGTGCATGAAAATTCATGCATTGGAATGGGGGTCCCTCAGCTCAGCCTGCCCCCTCTCACAATCTAGAGCCTGCAGGGGCAGGAGGCGACCTGGCGATCAGGGGAAGGTGATGCCCCATCACACCTCTGCTGTTGCCACTGCCAATAGTGCTAGCCTCAGCCGGCCCTGGTTCTCTGAGCCTTGGGCGGCCCTGGACGGCCGTGCAGCTGCCATCTGAGGCTTGCCTGCACCCCAGGCCAGCCCTGGGTGTCTGGGTGGCTGAGGGTCTGGGGGGGGGGGGGGACTCAGACAGTCAATTAGCATATTCTTTGAGGGTGGGGCAGTCAATCAGCATATCCCCTCCTTATTGGCTGTGGGTGCCACCATCTTTGTGACAGCTTGAGGGTCAATTAGCATATTCCCTCTTTATTGGATAGGATAAGTAGGTAGATACATCTAGAACAACCCTTTCTGTGTTCTTTCCTTCCAAGAGAAAAAGAAAAGCAGGATAACATGTTATAAATGACCCCACACAGTTCAGATGAGTTTTAAATTAGGTTTGAGTCTGATATTTGTGAAAGCTGTTTCACACAATTGGAAGCATTTGTGCCTGAAGGGCTACTGTGCTGTGTTTCCTGCTTCTGTCCTTCAGTCTCCCTCTCTTTCTTGTGTTCTCTTTCTTTGCCACCTTTTCCCCTCCCTCACTCCCTCCTTCTCTTCCTTTCTCTTGTCAAGAGCTATCACAAGTTTTCTTTCTTAACCAGAAAGAAAGGAAGTGAATGGGATGGTTCAGCAGCCCTCTGAAGTCTTCACAGTCAGATGTGTAAACACAATGGCACCACACTCTCTTGTTTTTCTCCTACTTCTTTTCTTTCCCCATCCTTTTCAGTGTGTTTTGATGGCTCTTTCTTTTCTCTCTGATGCCTTGGCGCCTAGGTGCTGCAGGGCCCTTCCTTGGTCCTCTTTTTCCTGGATCCGCACCCCTTCCTCGACCGCCACCATGACATCAATGTACCCACGTGGGACAACACTCCGGTCTCTCTCTGCAGCCTGGACCTTCCCTGCAGCTCCAAACTGTTCAGCTCCAGGCCTACTGACACCTCGCTTGGATGTCCCCAATGACCTCCTTACCTTCTTCCCAGTTTGTGCAGCCAGCTCTGGCAATGGCAACCCTCCAGGTGCCCGGGCCTGAAACCTTGGCTTTATCTCTTATTCTTTTTCAATTTCTCAGCAAAGTTCCTTTAGCTCTGCCTTAGAGATATGGTCACAGGCTTCCAACCTCTCACCTTTGAAACTGCTACAGCGTGGTCAGAGCCAGCATCACCCCCGACCCCGTTAGAGCTTCTCTCACCTCCTTCTCTCTCACAGCCCCCAGTGTCTTTTTTCTCCCACAAGTCCACTCTTTTCTCCCTCGTCCTATAAGGGGTCTGTTTACTTAGTGAAATCCAGCAAATGCTGCTTCTAATTGCATTAAAAGTAGCTCTGTCTACTATTTTTTTTTTTTAAGTGGCAGAGTTGACCATTCTTTATGTCACTCTTTTATTTACTCTGACTTTTTGGTGGCCCTGGCCAGGTGGCTCATCTGGTTAGAGTGGTTTGCTGATACTCATGTGTGGGATATAAAGCTGAGAGTAACAAATGAACAAACACACAAACCCTCATAGACACAGATAGCAGTGAGGTGGGCACTAGAGGGCAGGGGGTGGGGGAGTCCTGGGTAAAGGGGGCTGGATGTATGGTGACCAAAGATGATCTGACTGGGTGGTTGGGCCCACAATGCAATGTGCACACGATTGCAATGTGTCACGGACAGGCCCATGCATGCCCGCAGGCCCCTGCTCCTCTGTCTCTTGGCTAAGTCGGGGAAGTCCTTCCCCCAGAGAGCCACACGATCACTCCTCAGTTCCCTATAGACTGGTCAAATGGCACCTCCTCAATGGGAGCTTCTCAGACCACCTTCTTTAAAGGTGTAAGGAGCCGAAACCAGTTTCGCTCAGTGGATAGAGCGTCGGTCTGCGGACTGAAAGGTCCCAGGTTCGATTCCAGTCAAGCGCATGTACATTGGTTGCAGACACATCCCCGGTAGGGGGTGTGCAAGAGGCAACTGGTCGATGTTTCTCTCTCATCGATGTTTCTAGCTCTCTGTCCCTCTCCCTCCCTCTCTTTAAAAAATCAATAAAATATATTTTTAAAAAAATAAAATAAAGGTGCAAGGAGACCTCACCCTGCCTTCTGGGCCCCTTTTATTCTACCCCACTTTCACTTTATTTTTCTTAGCTTACAACATAACCTAGAATTTCCTTATATATTTTTTTGGTTTTGCTTATTTGTCAGTTTTCTAGCCCCAAATGAAAACACCAGGAGGGGCCAAAGCCTGTGTTTTGAACCAACACACGTGTAAGTGGAGCACATTTCATAGCCGTTTCCATGTAGGTGGCCTAAAACACATCGGCGTGCTCAGAGGATTTCCGGGAGAGTCAGAGAATCAGGTTCAGCGTTTGGGGTCAATGTCCACGTGCACTCTAGTGTAGACCACCCTGCTGGCCATGGATGGTGCCTGCTACAAAGCATCCAATTATTTTTTATTGTTTATCCGCATCCCTCTACCCCTTCCCCTCCCTTTGGCAAACATCAACTTGTTCCTTATATCTATAAGGCAGTGAGGAACCTGTTGCACTGGGCACAGTGGGGAGACTGCAGTCCTCGGCCCCGGCATGGAGCAGGCGCACTCAGGCCGGGCCCTCCTGGGCAAGCACAGCTTTCCGCTGGCTGCCGCTTCCAGCGGTTCTGGTGGGGACGTGGCCCATTGGGACTTCATGAAACAGGAATTGCCACCCCTCAGACTTGGGGGTGAATAGTGTTGTTAAGTTCATATTGGCTAATACACACATTCAACAAGCAATACAAAATACAAAACTACCATCTGCTGCACCATCATTACGTCAAAGAAAGAACCCTGAACCCTTCCAAAGGAGGGAGGACGGAACCTTAGGATAAGGGGCGGTCCTGCCCAGGTGGGGAGAGTTAACCAATTTGCAGTCACATGTGTGTATCTTGCTCTTCTTTTTTTCTCCTTTCCCCGGGGGGCAGGGGAAAATCTCTCATGGTCCAGAAGTAAATTGCAGATGACGTTCCAGAATCACTGCTCCGAGGACTAGGCTGGTACTTCCCACCCCAGATACGATGTTATTTTAATTAAATCAAACACCAAGATGCACAGATAAGTAGTTGAGCTTTCTCCGAATTCACTCAACTGCGCTTTGCTGGTATCGGGGTTTATTGGGAAGAACCACTGCCCGGGGGCCTTGCCACGGAGTCTGCTGTTGCCTACTGAGGCTGCTGTGGCCTGGAATTCCCTCCGTGGCTCCCAGGTGAAATTCCACCAGAGAAATTCTTTCAGAGTGCAAAGTACGAAAGATCACTCCAGTGGACTGGGTATGTTAATCATGAGAGCAATTAAACCTCCTTTTTGCCCTGGCTCCTAGGAAGCTCAGCGTCAACTTTAACGGGCATCCCTAGCCACTGAGTTAACCTTGTAATCCTCCGTGGAAAAGAGATGACACCCAACGTTACCCAGAATGCCGAGTTTGGAGAGCGCAGGGCTTTTAGGAGCAAGTCATCAAAAAATGAAATTTCGTAACCTGTCTTCACACAGACAAATTCATCCTTCTCAAGAGACCAAAGAACTCTCCCAGGTTTGTACTCGGGCCCCTCATGTGACCGAGGCCCCGGTCTGGGGCAGGTGAAGTCTGTTCCCGGCACAGGTGCCCCGTGTGCAGGTGAGGAGGAAGGCAGGGGCCACCCAGGCACCTGCCGCGGGGTGGGGTCGGCTCCTGCCCAGGGGACGAGGCTCCTTTCCTCACCAGCAGCAAGGTGTCGCGTGGGCCTCGCTCTACAAACCCCTCCGCATGTCTGCACCCCATTCCGGCGCTCTCTCCTCCTAGTGACTCCGCATGACTGCTGCGCTGGCCCTCTCCCTCTCCTGGGCCTTCCCGGCTTCCCTGGACTGCGGTGGACTTGGGGCAGACCGGAGCTTCGCCTGAGGAAAATCTCCACCTTTCTTCCCCACCCCCATCCCTGGGCTTTAGCAGCGAGGCCAAGACTAGAACTAAGAGAGCTATCAAAAGCCATGAAGAAGTGTTAGTCAGAACTTTTGACTGACTGGTGCCTGCAATTTCCCCCTCCATGCCAGATGTACAGCTTTTTGCTGAATGTAGTTACATATGTGTCCTTTGCATAAAGCCTCCCTGGCTAAGCCTCAATCCCTGACGATTATATATTCTGAATCAAAGCGAAACATCTCAGCATTTGCAAAAAAAAAAAACCAAAAAAAAAAAAAACCCTCAAGATTTATCAACATATTGAGCTTTTACTAAGTCATGAATTCTTGATGCGTATGCACAGAGCTTTTGCATATTCATGGCCCTCTTTAGCCAGGGATCTTCAATATTCATTTACTATCGGGTGGTAAGTATATATTATTCAACTGCGCTTACCAACGGGTAAACTGATGCCCCACCGCAGGCCTGAGCAGAGAAGCCGCATAAAGAGAAAGATGCTCTTAGCCCCGCAGACAGCGCACCAGCTGCCTCCCTCCAGAAACAAGGCCCACAGTCCCCCCCCCCCTAGGGTGCTCACCTCTCTGGCCTCGGGGGCTTCTGGGCATTTCCTTCTGTGTTTATTGGAATGCCTTGGATAAAGTTTTCTCCTAGAGTCCACGGGGCAGAAGAATAGCCCAGGAGAATGAAAAGTAGCCCTTCTCCAAATTGCCACGAATCCATGATGCCGAAGGTTAATTGGCCAGATTAGCTCCCTCCTAAACTTGGAGAGCAGGTAAAGAGAATCATTCATTTGCTTCAATAACTAATTAATGGCATTGATTGGGCTGGACGGATCCCGTCTCTCCCAATGTTATTAGAAAGACAGAGGTCAATTTCCTTAATGCCTCCCTTTAATACAATCTATTCCTCTGGTTTCAAAAAGAATTTATCGAGGATTCGAACAATACATTTGCCAGGTGCTGGTGGAAAGGGAGTTTGAACCATAAGAAAGCTATTTCTGGCTCGGTTTAGAGAACTATAAGGGGAGAAATTAGAACGATCCCATGAGAGTGACCAGCCTCTACCACACATCGTGAAGGACTGTCAAGACTTAGGACTATTTTTGAAACTAGACAAGTAATGGATTAAACACATTTCTGTATGGAGATTTTATTTCTTTTAAAGATTTTTTTATTTAAAGACGTGACATTGAAGGAAGGCTATCTCACAAGGTTAATTATTGGGGAAAGTGACCTTTGACTCCCCAACGTGTTAACTTCAAAGCTGGTGGTCAAAAGGTTCATTCTCTATTTACTTCACCCCAAACAAATACAGTCAGTGTAAGTGTCCAGGATTTCAACAACTCAAATGTCTGTTTTTATAAAAATGTGTGGCCCTTCAGGGGGCGAGAGGATGATGCAGAGTTCTTTGCTGGTTTCCATGCCCAGGAAGTGCATGAAGTGAGTGGAGCTCACCATCACCTGGAAGAGAACTCTGTGGTAGCATTTTCTGCTATGCTGGCAATTTTCTCCGGCTCTGTTGCCCAGGAGGCTAGCCCCTCACACATGTGTGGGGTTGCCAGATTTAGTGAAACCAAACCAAAACAAAATGTAAGAAAGCAGGACACCTTGTTAAATGGGAATTTCAGAGAAACAGCACATGCCTCATGTGATATTCAGCTTCATAAGTGTTATCGAGTATTATTGTTATGGACTATGATTACTAGTTCACTTTATTTGTGTGTGACTGAAAATAAATCTATCTATATAAAAGGCTAATATGAAAAGAGTCCCCTTGGGAGTTCGACCAGGAGACTGGGAGTTTGATCGCTTGCTATGACGTGCACTGACCACCAGGGGGGCTTTGAGGAATGAAAGAAGGACCCAGCTGGTGGCTGGCAGCAGGGGAAGGGAGGCCCCAGCTGGCAGCCAGAAGGCCCCAATCAGCCCTAATTGCCAGCCAGGCCTAGGGACCCTACCTGTGTGTGAATTTCATGCACCGGGCCTCTAGTCTATAGCTAAAAAAGTGTAAAAGGCAGCAACATAGAGTTCTTTGGGGGTGACAATGGAAAACTGTAAAAGCTAGTTGTATAGTGTGGGATAGAATGAGCCTTTTTTTTTCCCCTGGACTCTGTTGGCTTTCACTATTTAGTAGCCAAATCCATGGCCAGAGACCAAGATGCAACTTTACTTTCTTTTCTTCGGCACTCAGCTACACCTTGCATTTCCAGGATGCCTCACATATGCCAAAGCTACGTCTCCTGAAAAGCGGCTTTAGGCCAGGTTTGCCTGAACCAAATAGCTCAGGATTCACTCTTTGTTTAAAGGAATATTGAGAAGAGAAAATATGTCTATACGTGCACACACACACACACACACACACACACACACACACACACAATGACAAGTTATCCTATGGAACAAATCACCCACCTTGTCATTTAAAATATCTCTGACATGCATATTTCATTTCTTTGAAGTATGGCGTTTCCATGAGTGGCTGGACGTGGAATGCGCACAGTGTTTCACTGTATGAGGTTAATGAGGGGCCTGCTGACGGAGGTGTAGCTGGCCTGAAAGGAACCCAGAGGGGGTGCTGGGCACCTGAGGGGTGAGCAACCGTGGAAGCTGTTACCCCGTGACGGTCTGAAGAGACCAGGGGGTGGAAGGGTAAGGGGGGCTGCATGGCAGGATCTGCAGCCTCAGAATATTGAAGCCCCTCAGAACCAAGCAAGGCAGGGGCAGAAAACTTGCCCCATCTCTTTCAGTACCCTGTCAATTCCTCCCATTGTCCCAAACCAATCGGAAGCCAGAGGGCACACCGGCCCAGGCCAGGGGTCGGCAAACTCACTAGTCAACGGAGCCATAAACCAACAGGACAACGACTGGAATTTCTTTGAGGGCCGAGGTTTTAAACTTAAACTTCTAATGCCACTTCTTCAACATAGACTCGCCCAGGCCTTGGTATTTTGTGGAAGAGCCACACCCAAGGGGCCAAAGAGCCGCATGTGGCTCGAGAGCCGCAGTTGGCCAACCACCACGGGCCTAGGTAATGAGAGAGGTCAGCCTCCCTGGCACAGAGCAGGGGAGGGAGGGGGAGGGACAGGATTGAGGGGCACCCGGAGAATAACCAGCACAGAAAACTCAAGTCACCCGGTCATGCACATGATGGAAATAAATAAATTCTTGGGTATGCGTTTTCATCATTGGAAAAATTTATGCAAAATTTATTCAGTCTTTGAATGTTCAGTCAGTTGTGTGCATATAAGGAGAGTTGAATGTAGGACTCAAGCCATTCTATGGAACACAGACAAGAATTTTGCCCTTAAGTTGTGTTGTGTGTGATATGAGTATTAGCCACACTAAAAGCAATTATTTTCACATGTTGTAACGCTTCAAGATAACAACAGTTCTCAGTCTTGTTCTCGGGCTCATGGGCACACACTCCTCTATTCAGAAGAACCAGATGGTGAAAATGAAGGTAATTATCACAGTAATCAGTGCTATCTTATGTGATTTTATTGGGGGGAGGGGTGGTAAGGGAATATCTCATTTGTTTATATCTAATAAGTTTGAATGCTACCATCTTGCTCATTGCATAGTAAGGCAGTATTTTTTTTTAAATTAATGAATTCTTTCATATGTCAGGATTACTATAGGATATTACATTTTTTTATGAGAGGAAGGAGCCTTTTTATTTTATTGTATTAGTTCTTTTTTATGGTTAATCCTCTCTCAAGGATCTCTCTCTCTCTCTCTCTCTCTCTCTCTCTCTCTCTCTCTCTCTCTCTCTCTCTCTCTCTCTCTCTCTCTCTCTCCTGCAAAAAGCTTTCTTGTTTCACTGGTCCAGGGCCTGGGAGAGGACTCCAGGTGCTTACAGGATGCCTGGTGGCTTTGGGTAGAGGCTCAGGCAGAAGCCAGACCCCAGGGGGACAAGGCCTCTGGAAGACACACTGGCCCGCCCCGCCTGGGGCACCTGCGGAGGTGGGGGGGCAGGTGGGACCCATCTCCTGAGGAGCTGCCCCCCCCCCCCCCCGGAGCTGGTCCTGCAGGGCCACGGAGCTGAGGGTCAGCGGCAGCACCAGGTCTGCAGCTCCACTCGGGCCTGGGCTAGGCAACACACCCCCCCCCAGGCCAGGGCCTCCTCGGGGTCCTGGGTGTCACCCCCTCACCTGGGGAGGCTCCAGCTCATCCTGGAGAAGGTGGCCACCGCCCTGGGTTTGCATCTTAAGCCCCCAGCTTCTTCAGGTCCGCACTCCCTTCCTGCCCTCCTGGGCCGCAGCCTCAGGTGGAAAGAGGAGCCCAGAGACAGGCGGCCGTGGGGGCAGGTGGCCGGGGGGGGGGGGGGGATTAAGGAGGGGCTGGGAGGTGAAGGGGTGTGTGATCCCAGCCTCCACCTGAGGGCAAGAGGGATGTTTCTGAGGAACTGGGAGCCCCTGGCTGTTGGGCAGTGAGGAGTTCAGGCAGAAAACCACAGGGTGTGCCGGCTGGTCCCCAGGCGGCTCTGAAGGGGGGACTGGAAGCAGGTGTGTGGCCGAGGCTGGAAGAAGGGGCGTCTCCGGTCTGTTCCCTCCAAACACGGTGGAAGCGAAAGACAGGTCTGGCTGCAAAGGGCACTGTCTGAGGGTATTTTCCATCGATTTTTAGGGAGACTGGGAGAGAGAGGGAAAGACAGAGGGAACTTCAATGTGAGAGAAACACATCAATTGGTTGCCTCCTGCTTGAGCTCCAACCACAGTGGGTGCTGGGGAGGAGCCCGCAACCAAGGTACGTTCCCTTGACCGGAATGGAACCAGGACCCTTTGGTCTGCAGGCCGACACTCTATCCACTGAGCCACATTGGCTAGGACTACTTTTTCTTCTTTTTATTGATTTTAGAGAGGAAAGGAGAAGGATAGAGAGATAGAAACATTGGTGAGAGAAACATCCATAGGCTGCCTACTACATGCCCCCTCCCCCTCATTGGGGATCAAGTCCACAACCCTGGGAATCAAACTGGTGACTTCTTGGTTCATGGGTCTATACCATTGAGCAACACGAGCCAGGCAGAGGGAGCCTTCTTATTTATTTATTTAAATACATTTTTTATTGATTTCAGAGAGGGAGCGGGAGATAGAAACATCCATGATGAGAAACATTGATTGGCTGCCTCCTGCATGCCCCCCACTGAGGATTGAGCCCGAAACCCAGGCATGTGCCCTTGTCCCTCAGTCCACAGGCCGATGCTCTACCCACTGACCCAACCAGGCTAGGGTGGAAGGAGCCTTTTTAAAATGTAAGCCATCAAAAAATATTTCCCTGGTAAAATAAAATATTTCTTCTGTGTATCTGCTTCCGCCAACACACTTCCTTGTTTTATCAGGTTTTCCTTTGAAAATTACAACACGGAGTAGTCCTAAAAATGACCCCTTCATAGTGGAATGTTCTTATTTATTTACTTAGATTGCAATGATTATATGAAAGAGGCCATGGTAGCAATTTGTTTATCCTGTTAGTGTATTTATTACTCATCTCTGAAATGGTCATAATCAGAGTATCTGTCTCACTGAGTTATTATTAATATATTCCTGGCACATAGTATATGTTCAGTAAATGTTAGCGATTCTTGTTATGGAAAACGATTATTCATTTTGTAAATATGTTCGGGTGGAAAGAAAGGAACCTACACATATAAAGTGAAAAGGGCAGCGGAATAGAGTTTTTAGGCGTGGCAATGGAAAGCTGGAAATCGGAGCCCTGTGGCTTGAATAGGATGTGTTTTAGGAGCCACTAACGCCAGAGAAGTTACGCAGGTCACACCCAGTCTCTGAGCTAAAACCCAGGGCCCTCTTCTCATTATGATCCTTTCACTACAGTGCCATTTGAGAGCTCCTCAAACCAGCGTGTGGATCGGTATGTTTCTAGAAACACTGTGAGCTAATTGCTAAACGCAGACATTATTAAAATTTAAATTACACAAGCTTACAAAAAATTAATTACAGTAAAATAAATATCATACCTACTCAAAACTTAACACTACAACATTACTTTCCATCAACTTATGATTAATTTTGCTCCTGAGGTTATCGCCATTGGCCACTGTGGAGGTGTAACAGGATGCATGTGTCTCTTCCCACTCCACGCTGGGTGAGGGCCTGTGGGTAGCTTGAGGTTGGCCCCAGTACTGGGCTGTTTTGAGTAGGGTGGCTTTGTGGTATAACTGATGTCTGGTATGGTGATTCCTCCAACTTGGTTCTTTCTCAGCATTGTTGCAGCTGTTTGGGTTTTTGTTTTTTCCATATGAATTTTTGGAGAGTTTGTTCTAATTCTGTGAAATATGCCCTTGGCATTTTAATAGGGATTGCCTTGAATCTGTAGATTGCTTTGGGTAGTACAGACATTTTAATGATGTTGATTTTACCAATCCATGAACATGGTATATTCTTCCACTTGTGTATCTCTTCCTCTGTCTCTTTTTCCAAATGTCCTGTGGTTTTCCCAGTCCAGGTCTTTCATCTCCTTGGTTAAGTTTATTTCTAAGTATTTTAATTTTTAGACCAATGGAACAGAATAGAGAACCCAGAAATCGACCCAAGCCACTATGTTCGATTAATATTGGACAGGAGGAGGCAAAAGCATACAATGGAGTCAAGACAGTCTCTTCAATAAATGATATTGGGAAAATTGGACAGATACATGTGAAAAAATGAAATTAGACCACCAACTTACACCATCCCAAAAATAAACTCAAAATGGATTAAAGTCTTAAATGTAAGACATGCAACCTTTAGCAGCAAAATTTCAGATATCTCTTGTAGCAATATGTTTACTGATACATCTCCTAGGGGTTGCCAGCTCGATCCCAAGTAGGGGGCATGTAGGAGGCAACCTATCAATGATTCTCTTTCATCATTGATGTTTCTATCTCTCTCCACTATCTCCCTTTCTTTCTGAAACCAATATATATATATATATATATATATATATATATATATATATATACCATGAGGTACTTCCTTACACCTCTCAGAATGGCTAGCATCAACAAAGGACAAGTGCTAGCTAGGATTTGGAAAGGATGTGGAAAAAAGAGAATCCTTGTGCCCTGCGGGTGGGAATGCAGACAGGTGCAGCCTCTGTGGAGAACAGTATGGAGTTTCCTCAAGAAATTAGACATGGAACTCCCATTTGGCCCAGTGATCCCACTTCTAGAAATACATCCCAAGAAATCCAAAACGCCAATCTAGAAAGAATGTATGCACCCCTATGTTCATAGCAGCACATTTCACCATAGCTAAGATTTGAAAACAGCCTAAGTGCTCATCAGCAGATGAGTGGGTTAAAAAACGGTGATATATCTACATAATGGAATACTACAAAAGCTATAAAAAAGAAAGAACTCTTACCATTTGCAACAGCATGTCTGGACCTGGAGAACATTATGCCAAGCAAAATAAGCCAGTTTAAGAAAGATAAATATCACATGATCTCACTCATATGTAGAGTCTAATGAACAACATAAATTGATGAACAAAAATAGACCCAGAGACACAGAAGCATCCAATAGACTGCCAAACCTCAGAGGGAAGGCAAGGGATGGGTGGAAGAGAGTAAATCAACCAATGAACTTGTATGAGTATTTGCATAACCATGGACACAGACAATAGGGGGCGAAGGGGTGGGCCGGAAGAGGTCAATGAGGGAAAAACAGGACCTATGTAATTTACCTTTAGCACCAAAGATTAAAAAAAGAAAAAAATATATTGGCCATAGTGGCAGTATTTACACTCCACAGAGCTGGATTCCAGAAACAACTCTCCTTCTATGTGTTTTTTTATTTTATTTTAATTTTATTTTTTATAAGCTGGCTGTGAACTATTTACTAGTACACCACTGGTTGGATATGGACCCCTTCTGTTAGTGGAGAAAGTGGGGTTATAGGTATTAAATTGAACCAACCTGTTAGAAAGATATGCCGGGGAGATGATTTCAGGGCAGCAAACTGAGCAGAATGGGAAATTGATTTTAGCTGTTAATGAATTCTAATGAACAGCAATGCTAGAATACTGAGCTCCTGGTGTAAATTGATCCCTCATAAAGGACTGTTTAGATCAATGGGTGAGACACTGATGGGATATCAAGGGATGGTTGTTGTTGTTTTGTTTATTTGTTTATTTTTAGCCAAAATTCTCCTGAAGATATGTTTGTTCACAGTATTAACAGCAATAGCGTACTGAGTGGTTATAGCTAGTGGGTAAATGAAATGAATGACAGTGATGTCATAAGAGTGGTGTGGGAGGAATTAGGAATACTCTTGTTCTAAGGTGCTTCTGCGAAGGCATACAGTTTTACTTGAACATAAGTTCAGATTAGTTGTAAATGTATATTGCAAATTTTAGGGCAGCAACTATCCTTTAAAAAATAAATATAATTGTTAATAAGAGGGGAATTATATAAAATGCCCCAATAAAAACAGAGGAGACAAAGGAAACAAACAAGGACAACAAATAGAAAACAGTTAATCCAAGTATATCAATAATCCCATTAAATGTGCATGAACTAAATAAGTGAATTAAAAACACTAGAAATTATCAATAAAACTGAGCAAAGAAAACTATTAACAAAATGAAAAGGGCAATCTACAGAATGGGAGAAAATATTTGCAAATCCTATATTTGATAAAGGGTTAATATGCAAAAAATATACAAAACTTCTTCAATTTGATAAAAAAAAAATAACCCAATTTAAAAAATAGGGAAAGGAAGCTGAGTCATCATTTCTCCAAAGAATCCATACAAATGGCCAACAGGGAAATGAAAAGGTGTGAATTAAAAACATGATAAGATGCCACCTCATATTTGTTAGGACAGCTATTATTTAAAAAAAAGAAGATAACAAATGTTAGCAAGGATATGGAGAAGAGAGAGTCCTTGTACATGGTTATGGGAAAGCAAATGGGTACAGCTATTATGAATAACAACATGGAGATTTCTTTAAAAAGGAAAAATAGAACTACCATATGATTCCTCAATCCCACTTCTGGGTATATGACCAAAGGAATTAAAATGATCTCAAAGAGTTATTTGTACTTGCAGGTTCATTGCAGAATTATCCACAATAGCTAAAACGTGGAAGCAACCTAAAAGTCCATCCATATATTAATGAAGAAAAATATATACACAGGGTGTCCCCCCAAATGTATACATACTTTAACAGCTGATAACTGATAGCTCAATTTTGAAAATGTCTTTTAATAAATGCTGCCTTTATAATTATTCAAAATGTGTGTATACATTTTAGGGGGACATCCTATAAATATACATCTACTCATAATAGAGTATGAGTAAAAATGAATGAAACCATGACATTAGCAGCGACATGAATGAACCTGGAGGGTTTTATGGTAAGTACGCCAGACACAAAGGGACACGCACTAGATAGATACTTATATGATGAATCTAACACAGCTAAATTCATGTAAATAGAGAATGGAATGATTGTTACAGGGGGTGGGAAAACAAAATGTTGCAAAATTTTAGTTATACAAGATAAGTCCTGGAGATCTATATGGCATAGTGCCTATAGTTAAAATATTATGCTGTATACCTAAAACTTTGCTAATAGGGTTTTTTTATATTAAGCAGGCTTATTATAAACAATCATCCTAATGATAATAATAGTAATAATTATGACAGAGGGAGGAAACGGTTAGAGGTGATGGATAGGTTTTCGGCGAATGCTGTGGTGATGGTTTCCCAAGTGTATGAATTTAGAGATAAGTATATAAAAAGCTGTACATATTCATAGTATTGTGTGTTAAATGTGCCAAGATTTTCATATGTGAATAGAGCTCAATAAAAAGTTTTTTTTAAAAAAAATATGTCAAAGGAGATCTAAATAAATGAAGATATATTCTATGTTCATGGGTAAGAAGACTCAATGATACCAAGATGACAGTTCTTCCCAACTTGACCTACAGACTCAGTGCAATCCCAGTCAGGATTCTAGAAAGCTATTTTGTAGAATGATGAACTGATTTTAATTATACGTAAGGCAAAATATTTAGACCAGCCAACAGTATTACAGGAGGAGAACTAAGTTAGAGGACTGGCACTACTTGACTGCAAGATTTACTGTAAACTTAGAGTAATCGAGACAAGGAGGTAGTAGCAACATAATAGACAAATAGATCAATGGAACAGAATAGAGAGCCCAGAAATAGATTCACATAAATACAATCTACTAAGTATTGATAAAGGAGCAAAGTCATCAATGGAGATAGGATAGTGTTTTCAATAAATGGTTCTGGAACATTGGAAATTGACATAGAATATGAATTTAGACACAAATCTTACACTTTTTTACAAAACTAATGCAAAAGGGATGATGAACTTAAATATAAACAAAATTATACAGTTTCAGAAGATGGTGTCAGAGCAAGTTTAGGTGGCTTCAGGCTTTGTGATGAGCTTTTTAACATAGAACAGCAAAAGCATGATCCATGAGAGAAAAAAAACACACAAAATAAGTTGAACTTCATTAAAGTTAAAACTTCCTGCTCTGAGAAAGAGACCTTTAAGAGAATGGAAAGACAAACCACAGACTGGGAGAACATATTTGCAAAACAAATATCAAAAAAGACTGGTAATCAAAATATAAAAACAACTAGAGGCCCACTGCATGAAAATTTCTGCACTCAGGGGGGTGCCTCAACCCGGCCTGTGGCCCCCTGGGGATGGATGTCCACCTGCCAGCTTACCACAGTCGGACATCCTTAGTGCTGCCGAGGAGGCTCCCGCCACCACCACTGCACTCGCAGCCCTAAGCCTGGCTTGTGGCTGAGCAGAGCTCCCCCTGTGGGAGCGCCCTGACCATCAGGGGGCAGCTCCCGCGTTGAACGTTGAACGTCTGCCCCCTGATTGTCAGTGCCCATCCGATCGTTCTGCCGTTGGGGTCGATTTGCATATTACCCTTTTATTTTATAGGATTGTTAAGACTCAACAGTAGGAAACCAATGAACCCAAATAGAAAACAGGCAAAAGAGTTGAAGAGACACCTCCCCAAAGGAGATATACGGGTGTCAAATAAGCATGTGAAGTTATGGTCAGCATCAGATGTCATTAGAGAACTAGAAATGAAAACAACAAGCTTATACCACTGCACGTCTATTAGAATGGCTAAAATCCAGAACACTGACCGAATGGTGGTGAGGGTGGGTAGCAATAAGAACTCATTCATGGCGGATGGGAGCACAGAGCAACACGGCCACTTTGGCAGAGAGTCTGGCAGTTCCTCACAAAGGTAAACGTGGTCTTACCAGATGCCTGCTCCCAGGTGTTTACCCAGTTGGGTTGAAAAATTATGTCCACACGAAAACTTACACGTGAATGTTTATAGCAGCTTTATTCATTACTGCCAAAATTTGGAAGCAGCCAGGATGTTCTTGAATAGGTGAATGGATAGACAAACTGTGGCACGTCCATACAGTGGAATCTTATTCAGTGATAAAAAGAAAGGAGCTGTTACAACACGAAAACCCAGGTAGGAACTTTAAATGAATATTGCCGAGTGACAGAAATCACTTTGAAAAGGCAAAGGCCCTCTGACATTCTGAAAAAGGCAAAACTATGAAGACAATAACAAGATCAGTGGTTGCCAAGGGGTGGGGAGGTGGGGTAGGAAAGACTAGGTGAAGACGTGTTTAGGGCAGTGAAATTATTCTGTATGGTACTGTAATCATGGATACATGGCATCATGCCTGTGTCAAAACCTACAAAACTCTACAATACAGAGAGTGTACCATAATGCAAACTGTGAACTACACTTCATAATATATCTATATATCAATAGTGGTTTCTTAATTGTAACAGCTGTACCACATCAGTGCAAGATGTTCATAATAGGGGACACTGTGCCTAGGGGGCAGGTATATAGGAACACTGTGCTATCTACTCAATTGTTCTGTAAATCTAAAATTGCTCTAAAAACAAATTCTATTAAACGTGAGATGGGGGGTGGGGAGGCGTGTTTATTTTCTAGATGAAAAACCTGAGGCCCAGTGTTAGAGAAATTAAGTACCCTGATGACAAACACCAGCAGCCAATGCAGTGGAAGTGGGTTATCCAGGTGAAGTCAGGACTGGTCTCAAAACAGGACCCAGTTGTCCTAATCCAGGTGCAAACTCAGGGCTTAAAGAAACCAAGGAGAGCCTGGCCAGTGTGGCTCAGGGGTTGAGCATTGACCTATGAACCAGGAGGTCACGGTTCAGTTCCTGGTCAGGGCACATGCCCAGGAACATGCTTGATCCCCAGTGAGGTGTGTGCAGGAGGCAGCCCATCAACGATTCTCTCTCATCATTGATGTTTCTCTCCCTCTCCCTCTCCCCCTTCCTCTTTGAAATCAATAAAAACATATTTAAAAAAAAAAAAAAAAGAAACTCAGGAGAAGCTCTTTTCCTAAACAGGGATGTTCCATTGTGGCATGAACTTTGGGTCCCAGAAACCATGGTTTAACAAACCATCCAGTTGCTCTGATATCACGAAGGCTTGATAGGGGCAGAGCCAGAGCCAGGCTGGCTGGACAGTGTGGGGAGCACGCGGCCGGGGCTCTGGAGGGTCACCTGTCTTCTCCAGGAAGCCCCGCCCACGTGCAGAAGGCACTCAGACCAGAATGTGTCCTTTCCCGTGCGCAAAACTTGCCTGTGGAATTGAGGAGAAAAACACTCTTTAAGCTCATCTCTTTGAAGTGAGAGTAAGAAGGAGGGACATTGTCCTTGTCCTTGTCTTTGTGGTTCAGTGTTTGAAGTAGGAACCATTCATTCATTCAACACATATTCACTGAGTGTTATTCTATGCCGGGCATCACACAGGCTCAGGGACACAGTGTAAACAGATTACACCAACACTGGTCTCAGGGTATTGTCATTTTGTTTATTATTTACTTAAATATATATATATATATATATATATATATATATATATATATATATATATTCTTATTGATTTCAGAGAGGAAGAGAGAGGGAAAGAGAGATAGAAACATCAATGATGAGAGAGAATCATTGGTTGGCTTCCTCCTGCACAACCCCTCCCTCCTTCACTGGGGATGGAGCCCACAAGCCAGGCATGTGCCTTTGACTGGAATTGAACCTAGGACCCCCAGTTTGCAGGCCGATGCTCTATCCACACAGCCAAATCAACTAGGGCTATTTATTTAATTAAAAAAACCCTTTATTGTTGAAAGTATTACATATGTCCCCCATTTTCCCCATCAACTCCCTTCAGTCCCCCCACCCAACCCCTACCCCCACCCCAGGCCCTCACCACCCCACTGTCTGCATCCACGGGTTAGCATACAAGGTTGGAGAGTTTATTCTCAAGGGGACAGACAGACAAACAGGAGAGAGGTTTGTCAGGCTGCATTGCAGGTCCTTTCCCTCTGGTAAAGCCTGTGTGTGCTCTCCTGAAGCGTGTGCTGTGAGGAGCGCCCTCCTCCTCAGCTGCTTTGCCGTGTCAGGTACCGCCGGGCTCTGCGGTCGGGGTGAGCAGATGTCCAGAACCGCCCCCCATGCGGGGAAGAATTACGTGCTTGAGTTGTTGCTGAATTCACTCTCCATGTGCGCAGGGAGGTACATTTCGTGTTGTTTTGAATATTGAATGATAAAAAAGGAAGAGGAAATAAACCGTATAAAAATAACCGCATGAGATTAGTGCTAAGGTTTTAATTCACCAAAACAAGGAAATTCCAAATGAGGGCCAAGGATTGGAGACCACACCGCCTCTCCCACCGCACTGATGTGGGCGCTCCCCACCCCGGTCTTTCTTCACCTGGTGAGTTCTTGGCTTGTCATTCTGACACTGGACAGCTCAGAGAGGAATGATCCCCAGCCTCCTAGGCTGGCCGCTCTGTTTTCTTTGCTGGGATTGGTATTTAGAAGAATTTTTAGCAAGCAGCTTCAAACAGACGGGTTTGTTTGTCTCGACGTGGTCTGAAAGTTGATCTCTATTAAAAGCTGAAGCGTTACGGAGCAAAGAGCAGAACTGATTCCAATAGCATTTAATAAAATATCTTCACACTAACTAAAATTCAAAGAAAGCCAAGGAGTAAACTCCCAAAGACAGGAGGCCACTAGAGAAATTGTAGAAGGAGCATAGCTAAGCCCCTGATCTTGGCCCCAGAGTGTGCTGGGGTAGATTAGGAGTCGATAGTTCAAGTCTGTGCTCTTCCAAAGAGAAATCAAGATGGCTTCATCCCTGTTATGGTAATGTTTCTCCCTGCCTTGCTAAATCTACTCAAACTGGCCTTCTCCAAGTTTGAAATCAGCAGCACTCAAAATCACATGGGGGACCTAAAACATCCCAATGCCCACGCCACAATCCAGAGCAGTTATATCAATATTTCTGAGATCTGGGCATCAGCATTTTTATTTATCATATATATATATATATATATATATATATATATATATATATATATTGATTTCAGAGATAAAGAGAGAGGAAGAGAAAGGTAGAAACATCAGTGAGATATGACTGACTGGGAATCAAGCCATTACCTCCTGGTTCATAGGTCGATGCTCAACCACTGAGACATGCCAGCCAGGCAGCATTTAAAATATATATATATATATATATATATATATATATATATATATATATATAAATTTCAGAGAGGAAGGAAGAGGAAGATGGAAATAGAAACATCAATGATGAGAGGGAATCATTGATTGACTGCCTCCTACACGCCCCCTACAGGGGACCAAGCTTGCAACCCGGGGAAATGCCCTTGATTAGAATCAAAACCTTGACCCTTGAGTCCTCAGGCCGACGCTCTATCCACTGAGCCAAACTGGCTAGGGTGAGGCAGTATTTTTAAAGTTCCTCAAGCGAGGCAGATGGGCAGCTAAGTTAAAGAACCAGTGCTCTGAGTAACTAGTTAGTAAGTATCCTCCAAGCCTCACTGTGCCAATACCCAAATCCCTGGTCTTTGTCAGAGAAAGATGAGTGAATGGATGTCATTGATCAGGTTTTTCTCACCTTTCCATCTGAAAGGCAAAGGGAAGTTAAAGAAGGTTCAAGAGAGACTTGACACTATCAGTTAAAATCAAACTTTAACGTGCAACTTAGAACACCTAAAGCTGAAAGTGTGCCAATTGGGTTTTTCTTTTCGGTAAGAATGCGTATCCATCACACTAGAGGAGAGAAATGAAGAGGCGGTGGGGATGAGGGATTACAATACAAACTGAGCAACCCGAGAAGGCCAGTGTTTGAACACGCCTTCATGGAAGGTCTGACTCATCCCAGTGGACCGGCAGCGTGGGGAGCGCTGATGGGGAGCTCTGTGCTGGCTGCTAACAAGTTCAGGGTGAAGGTCCAGGAGGAAAAAAAATTGCTGAGTTTTTCTAGCTGAGGTGGGAACGAACGTAAATGAGATAATATTTGCACAAATAGCACTTTCCTCGTAGTTAGTGGTGGCCTTTCCTCATATTAGCGATGGCTACATGTTACTGTTAATGGTGAAAAGGGGGAAAGGAAGAGGTGGAGTATTAGCACCTGGAATTCGTGTGGCACTTGGTGTTGGTAGCACTTGTGTAGGATGGGCAGACACTGTTTACACCACTTCCACAGTTGGTAAGCCGGGCACAGAGACAAACGGGGCCTTTTCCAGGGTGACATGGCTAATAGGAGAACAACTGGGTCTGACTCTAAGTCCCTTCCAACTGCCCTTCCCTGCTGGCCATTTTGTGGCAGCCATCTTTGACCACATGGAGGCAGCCATCTTGTGTGTTGGAGTGACAGTCAATTTGCATATTGCTTTTTTATTAAATAGGCAATAATGCAATAGATGCAATATTTCTATGCGATGGCTACATAGGCCCAGATTTGGCCTGATGTCTTGAATCACCAGAGACCTAGAAATGTAAGATATTTGTTGTGCAACTGTGCATTTGTTTGTAAAGTTCATTTTGAGCCCTTTATCATACAGGAGGATGGTGGTTTGATGCATGTCTATAGCTAGCCTGGAGTCAAAATCAACTCTCTGGGTGCTCTTAAGTCTATATAAATTATCAAATGATGTTGAAAATAACCTCTGACTGGCTCACTAAGAGTTTAACAATGAAGAACCTCAAATAAATAGGGTATGAACACCACCAAATGATCGTTGGGATTTTGTTGGGTTTATATGTGTGCAAGCAGACCGGTCACCCCACAGAGCTCAAGGTTGACTGGTTGAGAATGAGAGCTGTCAGTGGAAGGAACCACCCAGGCGTCTTTGTCACTGAATCCAGCCTCATCTAAATTGCCCCACAGGTGGGGATGTCTATCAGAGGGAGGGCTCATGCCGTGCCTAAGAATGTGGGGTTTGGGGGTCAACAACAAGGCACTCGAGCTGTGCCCCTGCTGCTCACTCACCATCTTACCTTGAGCAAGTTACTTACAGTTCCTGATTTTGTATCTTCGTCGGCAACAGTAATAAGCACCTACTTCAAAAGACCATGATGAGGCTTAAATGAAATAAAGCACATAAAAGATTTGGCACAGTGGGTGGCAAATGACACATATTAGCTATTATCATCATTATTATTGTATCCACGGACTCTTTCCAGGGAAGAGGAGGTTCAGGGGAAAGAGCCCATAAAAGTTACCCCCAAACAAGAAAGCTGAGTTGCACATGTACTCAAATGTAATCCAGCCGATTGCCATGTCATCAATTGGATGTAGGTTGTAGTGTGGATAGGAGTCTGTGTACTCTTAGACCATGTTCTCCATGTACCCTTTTTTAAAATCCAAAACTACTATCACCTTAGAAAATTGTTCCATCATCACAGAAAGATGAAGACCTACCTCTTGATAACTTATAACCCTGTCGCTAAGGTGAACATAGAACTGAAGGTCGTTGCCTCCTTTCCTTGCTTTCTTTTTGGAAATTTATTTTGTAATGTACAAAAATATATTCATGAGATGTCTGTTTCTCCTCAAGTACACACAGCATCTAAAGGAACCCCAACACCACTGCAGACAAATTTCAGTCACGTTGCAGAAGCCAAGTTGGGTTAAAAGCTCTTTGGGCTAAGAGCTTTCCTTCCATTATGGAGCCTCCCACTGCTAATTGTTCGACTGATGGAATTTCATTACATTTCCTGGTGAAAAAACGGGTGATCCAGAACTTTCTTGACTGTGTAGCTATGAGAATAAATACAGAAAAATCTCTCTTTTTTAAATTCTCGGTTACTTAAAAACTCAGCATTCTGATTTCCCCCCTTCTTTCTGCTGCTTGACTTGATTATGGTTGGTGATGTATTGTTTTCACGATTTCTCTACCCCTTGTTCTAAAAATCCAGAAATGGGACTCAGTTTCTGTCTTCCTGGCACCTGACCTGTATTGAATAATGGCCGAGGGGCTGTATCTAAACAATGGAGATGTGCTTTGTGCATTTTCTGGAAACACGCACATGTTTAAACACTGTGCGAAATGTCGTTGTGTATCCTGTTCTTACATGTACTTTGAAACTTCCCAGTCCTTGAGGTATTTTTATGGTCAGGCACATATGCATGCAATGCCTGTGTGACCACCCTTGGCTTGTGTATTGCATCTAATGAAATTAGCTTTTCTGCTCACCCCTGGGCAACCTTGGGAAATAAGACAATAGCCTCAGTTGTTTATTTCCTGGAGAAATGTTAATGATTAACTTGAAAAAGGAAGAATTTATTTTACCTCACTGCCTAATTTTTCATAATTCCCTACAATTGCTGTGTACCTTATCTTTGTTTAATATGTCCCATGCAAGGTATTAACTTCTGTAACCCTGGTGTGCATCTATTTCTGGCTCCGGAGAAAGCACTACTGTACCCAAAGACGTTCGTTCCTTCCAGTGGGGGTGATGGTTCTTTTTATATGAAGCCTTGTCTGCGGCCAGAAATATTGAATCCAGGTTTGGCTTTAATGGTGGTTAGATAAAGCATCAATCTGATTTATTTGGATACTAACTACCTTTTGCCTGAATCCACAGAGCAGCTAATGTTTTCCACATGTGCTTGGCAACTCTTTATTGGCGAACTGACTCCATCACCACGTGAACAAGTAAAGACATGTGGATTACTATGAGTGGGCTGAGGGTTTTCAGCATCTTAGGAGTATCTTCAGGGCAGGTTTCGGAGGGCAACTCGATGCAAAACCCGGGAGATGACCTACCGCTCTGAGGTAGATGAAGCACGTGACCTGTATTCATGGCTATTTGCAGGGTATTTAGTGATGGAGGGGAAGGGTTCTCCTTTGGACTAGAGAGGGTGGTCTCTGGGCTAACCCAGGGGTCCCACGGAAAGGGCTGGGCTGGAGAGAGAAGGCAGTTTGCTTGTCTGATGGCTTGGTGTCGGTGTGTCTGGACTGGGCATAAGGCTAGAGGCCTAGCCCTGGGCCTGTACCTGTATGGCCTCTTCAGAGCACTGTGAGGGAGATACTGGTATTCGCTCCTATTTTACTAGGAGGAAACTAAAGAGCAGAGGTTAAGTGCCTCATCCTTGGCCACAGAGATAGCAACAAACGGAGCACAGATTTGAACTCTGGCAATGGGACTCCAGGTACCAGGGAGGCCGTATGACAGAATGCAGAGGGCATGGCATTTATGTATAGACATCCCCGAGTTTGAATCCCAACTCCACACTTATTATGTAGGTGTCTGTGAGTCCATTGTTTAAACTTTCTGGGGCGTCAGTCTCATCATCTGTAAAATGGGTTTGCTGTGAGATTGAAATGAGGTTCATCCATAGTATTAAACAGCCTGACAACTGTTACGTGTTCAAAATTGCCAGCTCTTATCCCTTCGACCCACTGGCTTATCTCCCACCAGGACCTTAAATAAGGGTCCCCCCACATGGCCCTTAACGGCTGAGATGGGAATGGCACCCCAGTCACGCTGCTCAGCTTCCCTGGCTCCCATAGATGCTTCTCAGATCTGGGGCTTGGCCAACGTTGCAACATTTTCATTTCCACTCAAGCAGAGGTAAACCCACCCAGATGTCCTGCTTTCAAGTGCCGAGGGCTGCATCTGTTTCAGACCAAAAATAATACCTTGTGATTAGGAATGCTTCAGAAACATGATTTGTGTGTTTTATTGAAGCCGGGGTTACAATTATTAGCGACGCCAGGAATGTCAGACATTTAAACACAGTCTTGACTTCTCCTGAGCAAACCACATCCCTGGGAAACTATTAGTTTATCTAAACACCTTCCGTCCAAGCCCTGAGCCGAGCCGGCCCTGTGGGAGGTGGTCGCTGGGAGGACAGGCGCTGGTCCGGGCCGTCGGCGGCAGGCAGGCAAACCTGACACTCAGCGGGGGCCGCCCGAAAGGTGACTTGGTTCTGTTAGCAACGTGCCGCCTGGCGTGGGTCACGTCCTGGTCACTCCCAATTTGGCTAGGTCTCCGACTCCCTGTTCGAAGCTGACCTGAAAGATTTCAAAGAATTAAAAGCAGGGGTTTTTAGAGAGCCCACCCCTTCTGTCAGGTGATCTCTTCATAGCGTCCATTTCAGCCTGTCTCTCCCGACTCAACATTTGTGCGAGAGAAGGAAACACAAATAAAATTTAAAAAAAACCAGCCCACCCATTCTGCATAGCCTCAAGATCTGAACCCCAGCCCTGGGCTAAACATTTTTGTTATTATTTTTGTTTATTTGTTTCATGTTAGCAATAGTTTTAAAAAATATATATTTTGTTGTCTTTTCTTTTACATAGAGGAAGGGAGGGGGAATAGAGAGTTACCCTGTTTCCCCGAAAATAAGACAGTGTCTTATATTAATTTTTGCTCCCAAAGATGTGCTAGGTCTTATTTTCAGGGGATGTATTATGTTTCCATGAAGAAGAATATGGTACACATTCATTGTTAAATGAAAATAAAGGAAATTTATTACCTGTATATGGTTTGGTAGTACGGTAGTTGTCAATACAAACCAGACAAACTGTGAATCCTACAGTATCAAGAATTTACTCATTTATTCAATGACAATCATGTCATCATCTTCTGGAACATCATCATAACAATCCAATTCCTGAATTTCCTGGTGAATTTCTTGTGACTCCATTTCTTTCAGAATCAGTGGACCAAATCTCTCATGTTCTTGTCAAGGCAGCCTGCTGGCAGTGCATTTGCAATGCAACTGTCAGTGATTTTCTCCCATGAATTCTTCACCTAAGTCACAACTTCTTGCAGTTTAGGTTTCACAAAGTTTCCACGCTGATTTCTCTCCATTCACACAGCAGTGACATCAGGACTCCACGTAACGTCACTGGTTGCTAGAGGCCAGTCGGGGCAGCCCTATCGACCAGTTTACAGTAAATTAATTTTCATTCTGAGACAGAGCCTGGGGGCTTTATTTTCGGGGGGATGCCTTATATTTCACTCAGAAGGAAACCTGTAAGTAGGACTTATTTTTGGAAGATGTCTTATTTTCGGGGAAACACTGTAGAAACATAGATGAGAGAGAAACATCGATCAGCTGCCTCCTACACACCCCCTACTGGGGATGTGCCTGCAACCAACTTAGATGCCCTTGACCAGAATCGAACTTGGGACTCTTCAGTCTGCAGGCTGACGCTCTATTCGCTGAGCCAAACCGGTTAGGGCTTAGCAATAGCTTTTCTAGTCCATCGCCTTAACCACTTGGCCAAGACTACCTCTTAGCAATAGCTTTTAATAGAAAAAAACCATAAGCCTTTTGAGTTTGATGTAAGTAATCCAAACAGGTGGACATATTGTATTCCCAGAGAAGGTAGGTTAGGTGTCCTTCGAAAGGGGCATATCCCCCCCAATTGATCCTCACAATTAACTGCCATAATGTAAGAGTATGGTCTCCACCTACAAACAAGGGACCGAGGCTCACAGGGAGTAAGACCCTTGTGCATGATCGCACATAGGTGGTAGTGCCAGGCTTTGGACCCTGGTCTCTGCCACTCAAAGCCTGTAGTTTCTTGCCTCCTCCCACTGCTTAAGTTTGAGAAAGACAAAGGGGCAAGGCTTGCAACCACAGCCACAGACCCCAAACACGTGTCACCTGTGCTGGGCTCTGACAGAGGATGCTTGCTGCTGCTGTTCTAAACCAGGTGCTGGTGCATCGAGGCCGTGGGCCCGTCCAGCCTGCGCCTGATGAGTGAACACCCCGAGAGCTGCTCTAGGAAAGTGACGGGTTTCTAAATGGTCACCATATGGGGGCAGGCAGGTGGCCGGCCAGGTTTCCGTCCCGCTCTCGCCAGACAGGCTGCCCTCCGGCGTGCTGTCAGCGCGGGGCAGTGACACGGTGCCTCCTGCAGCCACGGCCAGGCTGTGCCCTGACAGAGGACACCCCTCCGAGCGGGCGGCAGGTGCGGGCCGGGCTGAGCCCCCGGCTCGCCCGCAGCTCCGCTGTCAGCCTCTTTCAGCCCTAATGCCTCGTGACAAGCGCTGCCGGGCCCGGGATGATGGCACGGAACCTCTGCCGCGCCGACGGGGAGCTCACCCGGCGGAGGGGCTGCCGTGGCCGCTGAGGCAGAACTCTGCTTCTGTCCGCCCGGGGAGACAGACGGGCAGGGTCACGACCCGGGCAGCGGTGGAGAGCTGAATCCCAATGTGCGGCGGACACGACCTCCTCCCTGGCTCTGCGTGTCGCAGGCATTTGTTTTCTCTCCGGTGCCCGAGCTTTGGCTGCTCTCAACACACACACACACACACACACACACACACACACACACACGCACACGCACATGCACATGCACATGCACGCAGATTATCTCTGAACTGCATCCACGTGGCATTCAGTACCAGAGAAGATGACAGCCAACGCTGTAAGGAGCCGACGCTGCCCCCGGGATGGGCAGGAGGAAACCCTGCATGGTCCCTGGCTGCTGGACCAGGCGGACACTCAGCGTGCACTGCAGGCGGATGGAAGCATGGTCAGCGGATCACAGGGGACCATTTATGAGGCGCCACTTAGCATCCCACCTCCTCGTGCATCAAGAACACCTCGTCGTCGAAATCGGTGTGGCTCAGTGGATAGAGCGTCGGCCTGCGGACTAAAGGGTCCCGGGTTCGATTTGGATCAAGGGCATGCATATTGGTTGCTGGCACCCAGTAGTGGGCGTGTAGGAGGCAGCTGGTCGATGTTTCTCTCTCATGGACACTTCTAGCTCCCTATCCCTCTCCCTTCCTCTCTGTGGAAAATCAATAATATATATATAAAGAACACCTTGTATCTCAAACCTCTGTTGGCATTTGGCTCATCAAAATGATTTAAACTAGCCCGGCCGGTGTGGTTCAGGGGTTGAGCACCGACCCAGGAACCAAGAGGCCGCCAGTTCGATTCTCGTTCAGGGCACATGCCGAATTGCAGGCTCGATCCCCTGTGGGAGGCGTGCAGGAGGCAGCCGATGGATGTTTCTCTCTTTCTATCCCTCTCATTTCCCCTCTCTCTGAAAAATCAATACAAACATGATAAAACATTATTAAATCAAAATGCAGCGGACCTCATGGTTCGGCTTCCCGGCCTTTAGGAATGGACCGGTACCGCTGGCCCGAGATCCTCTGGAGAGCTACGGCGCCATCAGAGAAGTAAACCTCGAGGTCCTAGTTGTGGGAAATCCCGGGACACAGAGCTTGGGGAGTGCTTACCAAGGTGCTCCAATGACCAGCGGCTCTCACCGCTCATTATGGCACGCTGTCGGACTGCCACCGTGGTGAGCAGGCCTTGCCCGGATGCCGGCATTTCCCCTCCTGTCACCGCGGTGACTCAGAGGCAGGGACAGCAAGCGGGCTCCCCATGACGTTATAATCCTGGCATTTTCGTTCAGAAACTGGAAATTGCTCTGAATTGGTTGCTTGAAATTTCAGCGTTTCAACATGTTAGTGTAAAATATACCCCTGCTGTGGCTTGAGAGTGTGCAGATTTCTAAAACAGATGCGACTTTAGGCTTTTGCGAATATTGTCTAATTGATGGAAATACTGCATTATTCTATCATCACGTTGAAAACGGCCTCTAATGAAAACATAAATTCAATGATATGGATATCAAAAATTTTCCTTCGGCATTCACAGTTTTCCATACCGACATTGTACTTATTTTATAAAACTAAGATACAGTGTTTAATATATACCAGGCACTATTCTAAGCACTTTCCAAATTGAGTCATTGAACCTTCACAAAGCTGTGAGGTATCCTTATGAACCCATCTTACAGATGATGAAACTGAGGCAGTGGCGATGAGAGGAAAAGGCTGTGTGGTGACCACCACCCGACCTCCATACTCAGTGTTGCAGGGACAGCCGTGCTGGGCTTCAAAGAACACATCAAGCTTTTAAAAAAATATATTTTATTGATTTTTTTTACAGAGAGGAAGAGAGAGGGATAGAGAGCTAGAAACATCGATGAGAGAGAATCATTGACCAGCTGCCTCTTGCACACCCTCTCCCTTCCTCTCTGTGAAAAATCAATAAAAGATATTTAAAAAAAAGAGAGAAATGAACAGCATGGCTGTAGAGATGGGATAAGAAACAAGTTGACAAACCCAGGAGACCTACTAAACCAATGATAACCATGTCTGAGGAGATAAAGGAGGAAATGGAAGCGAAGAGTGTGGGCATGCTCAGACCATCCGTATGTGGATGTGCGAGGATACACCCCTGAGCTGAGGAAACACTGGATTTTCAGATTGACAGGGCTCATGAAATCTCAAAAAGGATTAAAGTTAAAAAAAAAAAAAACATTGTCAAGTAAGCATGTAATTCTCTGCTGCCTTCTCTGGGTGATTGCCTACTGAAGATGGAAGATGATTTTTCCTGCCTTGCAAAAACAAAATACAACAACAATAAAACTCCTCCCCTAAACCCATACATAATAATAATCCAGTTACTTTCAGTGCAAAGCATTGTTTCACAAGGTAGGATTACAACAAAGAATAAAACAGATTCAATCCCTCCTCTGAGTTTAGAGTCCAGCGGGGTAGACTAATCAGGATTAAAATGTTTTTTGCCCAGCAGGTGTGGTTCAGTGGTTGAGAGTTGACCTATGAACCAGGAGGTCAAAGTTTGATTCCAGATCAGGGCACGTGCCCGGTTGCAGGCTTGTTCCCCAGTATGGGCCATGCAGAAGGCAGCTGATCAATGATTCTCATCATTGATACTTCTCCCTCCCTCCCTCCCTCCCTCCCTCTCCCTTCCTTCTCTCTGAAATAAATAAAAAAATATTAAAAAAATATTGTGTTATACAAAGTATATTAGGAGAAACCCAGGGAGCTGTGGGCAATGGGTGAGGACCACCTAACTCGGACTGGAGGAGGTGCTGTCTGCACTGAGGCGGAGGTAAGGGAGGGCATGTTGGAAGACCTGAAAGAAACCTTGCTGGCAAGTTTCATGGGTGAGGAGACAGGGAGAGATTAAGCAGAACCACGCTGGAGCCAGGTGAATTATCAAGTGCTTTCTGAGCTTTGGACACTGTTCTGGGTATTTTAATCCTTGTGATGGCCAAACAGTATAGGTACAGACCCACTTTCCAGATGAGGACATTGAGGCAAGGAGAGGTTAACTAATTTGCCCAAGGTCACCCAGCTAATTAAATGGTGGAGCCAGGCAGTCTGGCTCCGGAGTCCACGCCCTAAGAATGTTGACAAAGGAAGGATTGTATTTTTCAGCACTGGTTGACCTTAGGAACCGTATCTGGTGGTTTCAGACATAAGAGGATAGTCTTGGTAAGCCACCCTCACACAGCCCCACTGCAGTAGCTGACGCATGCCTGCCTGTCGCATCTGCGGACTTATCTGCGTGCTCTGAAGCCAGGGTGAACGCTCCCCAGGCTGTCTTTACAGTAATTAGAAACAAATGGAAAATAGTTCTCCTCTATTATCAAGAGCATATCAGCAAAACTTGTGTCTTAAAATGTGCATTCAATTTCTAATATTAAAAAACATAGTTGAAGCCATATGTTGGATATTATCACGCATCTTTGTGAAATTAGTAGGGGGCCCATTTGAATAACCATTTTGTTTAGATCAAACTTACTGGAGGTTTTTTGCTTAAGTCTTTCCTCTTCTTTTCCTCTGACCCTCTGCAAATCGAAATATGAAAGAAAACTTCTGTGTGTAAATGTGTGGGTGTGTGAGTATGTGGGAATCACATGCTGGTGCCTGCAATGGGTATGAATTGTCAAAAGCCAGAGTCTTGTATTTGGGAAATTGTTATTTGGAGATATGGGTGAAGCAATTGTTCAAGAAGAACATAGTATGCTGGTCATTAATACATGGTGGACGCCAAAAGATCCTTCCCTTCCCTTCCCTTCCCTTCCCTTCCCTTCCCTTCCCTTCCCTTCCCTTCCCTTCCCTTCCCTTCCCTCCCCCCTTCCCCTCCCACTTCTACTTCCCCTTCTCCTTTCCCTTCCCCTCCCCTGCCTTCCCCTTCCCTTTCCACTTCCCCGTCCCCTTCCCCTTTCTGTACTCCTCCCCTTACCTCTCCCCTTCCCTCCCCTCCCTTCCCCTTTCCTTCCTTCCTTCCTTCCTTCCTTCCTTCCTTCCTTCCTTCCTTCCTTCCTTCCTTCCTTCCTTCCCTAGAAAGGAAGGGAGAACTGCTCTACTTTGGCTAATCTTACAGTTATCCCCCTAAATGCCTAATGACCCTATCATGTGGCTCTAGGAGAAAGCCTTTAAAATCTTGGCTCAATCAAGGCTTGGGAAACTTTAATCATTGTTGTTTTGCTAATTTCCCCATTTAGGGCCCTCACACGGAAGTAAACATCGGGTAGACTGGATTTTCTGAAATGAGCAGTCCCTTGAAAGGGATGCCTTCAGTATTCCCTTCTATTTCCAGAGAATTAGAACCATGAAAGGAGTTACATTGTTACATATGAGAACACAATACGGTAAACAACCATTTGTACCAACTAGTGAGCCATGGACATGTTGAGCAGACATGAATTCACAGCGGGCCCTAATGAACGCTGGGGAGAAAATCCATTAATATTATTAGCCAGGCTATTACAAGGCAAGAGTCCTGCGGATTCCTACAAATTTTAAAAAAATCACGTTTTATAACAAATTAGTTGGATTTCCATAGAAGGCATGAGCAAAGAAGTAGATGGCTTAAAAAAAAAAAAAAGAAAAGGATAAAAGCATATGTTTGATCACCAAAACTGAAAGGTCCTTGTAAAACACAGAGTTTAGCCAAGGTAAGAAAAACACGAATCAGGAGTAAACATGGAACCAGTTGATTTAGTCTGCCTTCAGTAAAATTGAACAACAACAAAAACTCTTGATTGTAGGAGCTGAGTCAGCAAATAGAAGAAAAATCCCCCAAAGAATCAACCCTATATTTACAACCCACTTGAGGTTTTTCACTCTGACAGACGAGTCACTAAGTATAGACGGTCCTCCCACTGCTGGTTTGTACAACTTTAAATTTGTCTCTTCCTTTGGTCTGGGCCCCGGGATATAGTCTAGGTTCAGACTGTGTCACTTTGTGCTTTTTAATCGGTGCTTCATCTATAACAAAGAGGCTAAGATTTTCCACGAGAAGCTTTCCCATGGAAAAGCCTTGTGGACAACTCACCTCATTGCCTAGTAGGGGCAAAAATCAAGGAGGCCGTGGGATTCCATGCCATTGGCTTTGGTCTTTGCGTGAGGCCCTCAGATCGATCAAGATAAGTAGGCCATCGTTCCTGTCTTCAGGCTGTGTGCATTCTGGTGAGAAGATAAGATGGGTGAATATTCCCCTTGGAGACAAGCAGGGCTAGAAAAGAAATAGGATTAAAAAGGTTTAAAAAAAATCCCACAAGGAAATTGACTGTTAACGATATTGAGTCTTCCACTGTATGAACACATCATTTACTTAGGTCTTTAATTTCTCTCATCAGTCTTCAGAGGTATGTTATTTTAATGATCAGTAGAGCATAGACTGTGGACTCAGATCTGTGTTCAGCTCATGGCTCTGCCAATGACTATGTAAGTGACCTTAGGCAAGTTACTAAGCTTCTGTGAGTCTCAGCTGCCTCAGTTGTAGGGATAATATACTTGGTGATGTTTGCTAGGGTTACGTGAAATCATGTATGTAAAGGGCCTAACATGGTGGCTGGCAAAAAGTTAAGTGCAAAATCAAGGTTGGTTGCTGTCATCATTAAAAACAAACAAGCAAGCAAGCAAGCAAGCAAACAACCCCACAAAGTTTTATGTATATTAAAAAAAAGGGGGGTGGGGAGGGGAGCACAAGCACTTGCAGATGAAAGGATGAGGGAGACCCTGAGGAATGGATGGGGTCCGGGAGGCCGGGCTGAGGACTGGAAGTTTCAGAGGAGAAGGGTAAAGAAACTTGGAGAAGGAAGTTGGTGGGGGTGCACAGCCACAGGGCCTGGGCGGTGTGAGCGGGAGTAGTGGACAGAAGCCATTGCTTCAGAGCCTCACGTAGTCCCGGAGACATTGGAGAGCTGCGTTGCGCTGCAGAGAAAGTAGTGCCAGCCAACACTGTCCGTCCTGGTTCACAGAAGGCAGCAATGCCAAAGAAGAGAACAGCACAACAGCCAAACGTACACTAGTTCTCCCTCATCTGCAGTTTTGCTTCTCAGGGTTTGGGTTACCCAGGGCTTGGGAATATTAAGTGGACAATTCCAGGAAGGAACAAATCAGGAGTTTTAAACTGTGCGTTGTTGGGAGTAGCATGATGAGATCTCATGCCATCCAGCTCCATCTCTTCCAGAAGTGAGTCACCCCTCTGTCCAGTGTCTCCACATTAGACGCTTCCTGTCTGTTAGTCACAGCCGTCTGGGTTATCAGACCCATTGCTGTGTAGAGCAGTGCCTGTGTTCAAGTCGCCCTTCTTGTACTTAATAATTCCAGTCATGCCAAAACCGGTGTGGCTCAGTGGATAGAGTGTTGGACTGTGGACTAGAAGGTCCCAGGTTCTATTTCGGTCAAGAGCATATCGTTGGTTGTGGGCATATCCCCAGTGGGGGGTGAGCAGGAGTCAGCTGATCATGTCCCTCTCTCATCGATGTTTCTAACTTTCTATCCCTCTCCCTTCCTCTCTGTAAAAAACCAATAAAATATATTAAAAAATAAAAAAGTACTAAAAAATAATTCCAGTCACATAAATTTTGTATTAAATATATTTTTATTGATTTCAGAGAGGAAGGGAGAGAGAGACAGAAACATCAATGGTGAGAGAGAATCATTGATTGGCTGCCTCCTGTATGTTCCCCTCTGGGGAGCAAGCCCACAACCTGGACAGGAATCGAATCGTGACCTCCTGGTTGATAAGTTGATGCTCAACCACTGAGCCACACTGGCAGGGCTCACATAACTTTTATTACAGTATATTGCTGTAACTGTTTTATTTTGTTAGTTATAATTGTTAACTTCCTACTGTGTCTAATTTATACATTCAGCTTTATCACAGGTGTGTATGTGTGGGGAAAAACATGGTGAATATATAGGATTCAGTACTAGCAATGGCTTCAGGAACTCACTGTGGGTCTTGGAGCTGGTCTCCCACAGATAAGGGGGTATTACCATAATTTTAAAAGAATGGCAAACTTGCTTATCTTTCAAAGCTAAGTTAAAGGGATCTGACTCATGACCCCAGCCACATTTTCCCTTTCTTGGTTCCTTTCCTCAAATTCCTCCTGTTCAAGCTTTCAGAACCTCCCATCACCATCCTCCTTACTCCCATCCCCAGTTGATATGGATTTTGTCTCCGCCCTCCTTCATCTCTCTAGGCTTATATGTTTCCTCAGAAGCCCTGGAAGTCTCTCTCCTGAGTTTCTTGCCTCCTTGGGCCCTTTTGTCCTATCAATCTTTGCTCATTTGAGGGCAGAAGTTTAATCCAGGGCTAGTTCTCTTTTGTTCTCAAATCCAAGGAGCATAAAAGAGGACTGAGATAGTGACAACAGAGAGAACGTGGTTTATCAAGAGACCTTTGGTGGCAGGACAAACAATAGCATTTAGCAGCAGCTGTCCTTGTTTGCAACATGAGTAGGCTGAGTATTTTTCAAATCTTCAAGTTGTACCTCTTCATCATATCTCTCTCCTCTTGCATGTTATTATAAGCAGCAAGGAGAAGCCAAGTTGTCCCTTCACGTAAAAGCGAGGAGTGAAAGGCAGCATTAGGATTTTAAGTGAATGGCGAGTGGTTGGCTGCTAGTCAGGGAACTCTGAGAGAAAAGTGATGATTTCTGTCTCAGGGGTCAACATTGTAAACCTGAGGTTGGTTTAGATGGAATATTACAGATGATAGAATTTGAGAAGGGAGAACATTTTCTCCAGTGAAAATTAAAAATTGTAAAAATTAAAAAAAAACATAAACCACATAAAGTTCCTTGCACAATGTCATAAAACTGGATAAGAATGTAACAGTGGAGATTGGGAAGCATGGACGAATCAACAGAACCGGGTCCTAATTGAATATGAGAGAATGGAAAGAAGTCGTTGATGAATGTTGAATGTTGGTTACGGGAAGTGAGACCATAGAAACAGAAGGGAACTGAGAATGGCAAGGAGGGTAGTCTTGCCTTGTTCAGTGGAGGAGGTGGCCTTACCCTCAGGACCTGAGGAGGAGATGACAACCTCCTGGCCTCCAGGCCCCTGATGGAAGTGGCCACCAGCCTCTGGACAGCCCCAGGGCCATTCTTTCCTCTCTGTAACCTTTACTCATGTTTACTGCTGCTAGCTGTGTCTGTCCATTCCTTGCGGGTAGACTCCCAAAGGTCTGATAGCATTCTTGAATTCTGTCCTGGCCTGGCCTCTTTGCTCCAGGCTGGCCCTGTTTCAGTTGAGATGGTTGATGGGATCCACAAGTCACGTGCTCATCTCTTTAGCGGGTGGTGTCCACACACACCCTCGGAGTCTTCACCAGAGCATGATGTCCTTGTTTGCAACATGGGTAGGCTGAGTATTTTTCAAATCTTCAAGTTGTACCTCTTCATCATATCTCTCTCCTCTTGCATGTTATTAAAAGCAGCAAGGAGAAGCCAGGTTGTCCCTTTAAAATTTTGCTTAAAAATCTCTTCAACTAAATATCTGAGTTCATTAGTTGAAGCTCTGCTTTCCATTCCACAGAGCAGGCTTCAGCCAAGTCCTCCACAGCTTTGTAGTAAGGACCCTCTTCTCCAGTTTCCTCGTTTCCACCTGAGACCTCACCAAAAGCACCTGTAACGTTCACATTTCTAGCCGCACTCTCTTCAAGGCACTCTAGGCGTTTTCTGTCATGTTCCTCAAGCCTCTCCCACCCTCTGCTCATGACCCAGTTCCAAAGCACTTCTACACATTTAGGTGTTTGTTACCGCAGCCCTCTGCTTCCTGATGCCAAAGTCCATATTCATTTACAAGGGCTGTCATAACAATGGACCACAACCTGGGTGTTTTATCCAATCAAAATGCATTGTCTTACATTAGAAGGTTAGAAATCTGAAGTTGAGATGTTGGCTGGGTTGGCTCCTTCAGGGCTGTGAAGGAAGAGCTTTTCTCAAGTCTCTCTCCTTGGCGTATAGATAACTCAGTGCTCCCTGTTCTCTTGATGCCTCTTTATATGGCATCCTCTCTAGATGACACCCCTCTGTGTCCAAATTTCCCCTTTTTATAAGGACAGCAGTTGTGTTGGATAACGACAGTTGGATAAGGTCATGTTGGATTAGGGCCCATGTTAATGATCTCCTTTTAACTTGACTACTTCTGTAAAACCCAATCTCCAAGTAAGGTCATATTCTGAGGTGCTGGGAGTTGTGACTCCAACCAAAATCAATCTCTCTCTCTCTCCCTCTCCCCTTCCCTCTCTCTTTCTCTCTCTAGATACAATTCAACCCATAAGAGTTGAATTATGAAGGTTGAATCAAGGGTGTTTTAGAAGCAAATTATTTACATGGAGATTTTCTAAGTTAGTCTTGTGATCTCAGAGGATTACAGTTTTTGACATTTCTCATCTGTGTTGATGAGAGCCTTCAGGTCCAGGAGAAAGCAGGCGAAGAGATAGTGTGATGCCTTTTGTGGATGATAGCATCATAAGGCGGGGCGGGGGGGGGGCAGTGAAAGGGTAAAACCAATTCATTTGCAGCCTTGCCATGTGTGGGTGTCTTGGCTCCTGACACAATGAGCTTCCTTGGATGATCTGCTTTTCCATTTTAGTCTTTTTTTTTTTTCTGCCAGAGTAGAAGTCCCTTCTGCATGGAGCTCTTAATGGGGACACACGGAATTTATACCTCTTCATAGACGGTAACTGCCCAGAGACCTGCTTCAGATGCTCTCATGTGCAAAAGACATCATTTCCAATAGCTATTTTAGAGTTTGTATTGGAGGGGACCTTGTAGGAATCACAGAATAGGCTCTTTATGGTGGAACATCAACTGAGTGTTGCATGATTTGAAAGAGGGTTCTGACAAGATAAAACTCCCGAAACCCCAATGTCTTTGTGCTCCAGTGATGCTATTAGAAATATTAACTTCTGGAGCATCTCCCCCTCATGCCATCATATTATCCTCTATGGATCCACAATACTCAGGATTTCTGTACTGTACGTGTAGTTATCTGTTTTTCCTTTGTTTTCCCCCTTCCTTCTTGCCCCCTTTCTTTTCTTTTTCTTTCTTTTTTTTTTTTTGCTGTGATATACTTCCTGTTCTATGCGAAATAAGGCACTTGACCAGAAATATTCAAATCTATGCGCATACACACGGAGCCGAGCCTGCTTATTATCTATGAAATCTGGATCCAACGCGTCCTGATTGTCTGCGACACTTTGTCAGCCCCGCCATGCGTCCTGGCACCTGGCACCGGGCCCTTCCCGCACGGAAGGCCTTCCCAAGCCCGTGTCTGGTTGTCAGCTCCATCCTCTGACTGACAGAGCCGACTCTCTCGGCGTTGATCGTCACCCCCTTCACCATGCCAAGGAGACAGATGGAACGAAAGAAATAGGAATCAATAAGATTTTAAAAAGTTTAATTTCCTTGGTCTTCCCGCAGTTGCCACCTTCATGCTAAAGCCAGAGTTTTCCGAGGGATGAATATGGCCCCTTTAAAGAAAATGAGAGCTTTGGAAGCCTCTTGATTGCTTTGGAGTTTGCATTGCCACAGCTTGACTGTTTTCTTCTCTTTCTTTTCTCTTCATAATTACAGTATTTATTCTGAGTCTAATTTCCCCTCACATTCGCTTTTGTTTTGACTGCATGTTAGTTATGAAGGATGAGAAATATGAAAGAGCCCCAAGTCTAAGTGTGACTGTATGCACGGGGTTGTGAAGTGGGTAGAAAGAACACAGGCGTTGAAGTGGAACAGTCCATTGTACAAATCGTGGCTCTGTTATTCACTTCTCTGTGAGTGAGGCCATTGGTTGAACTTCTTTGAGCTTTAGTTTCCCCACTTTTAATAATAACCGATTTTGCCATGTTGCTGGTAGGTTTTGAGGGGAAGCCCAGGGAGTATCTTTAAAAAAAATATATATATATTTTATTGATATTTCACAGAGAGGAAGGGAGAGAGATAGAGAGCTAGAAACGTCGATGAGAGAGAGAAACATCGACCAGCCGCCTCTTGCACACCCCCTACTGGGGATGTGCCCGCAACCAAGGTACATGCCCTTGACCAGAATCGAACCTGGGACCTTTCAGTCCGCAGGCCGATGCTCTACCACTGAGCCAAACTGGTTTTGGCCCAGGGAATTATCTTGAAGACAGTCTGACACTCTGTGGGCACCCACTGATGGTGGCCATTGTTACTATTCACCTGCGGACCGCTGACACACAGGCAGGCACAGAGAACAATGAACATGCAAGAAATGGAGAACCTTCTGAAAGGTGGTTATGAAATTCCTTCCTTCCTTCCTTCCTTCCTTCCTTCCTTCCTTCCTTCCTTCCTTCCTTCCTTCCTTCCTTCCTTCCTTTTCTTCTTCTTCTTCTTCTTCTTCTTCTTCTTCTTCTTCTTCTTCTTCTTCTTCTTCTTCTTCTTCTTCTCCTCTCTCTCCTTCCTTCCTTCCTTCCTTCCTTCCTTCCTTCCTTCCTTCCTTCCTTCCTTCCTCCCTTTTCTTCTTCTTCTTCTTCTTCTTCTTCTTCTTCTTCTTCTTCTTCTTCTTTCTCTCTCTCTCTCTCTCTCTCTCTCTCTCTCTCTCTCTCTCTCTCTCTCTCTCTCCCTTTCTTCTTTTTTTTCAGAGAGTAGGAGGACAAGGAGGAGGAAGAGGAGAGAGGGAGAGATAGATAGAGAGACATCGATATTGGAGACACACATCACATCAATCTGTTGCCTCCTGCATGCACCCTCAACAGGAAGTGAACTCCCAACCTAGGCATGTGCCATGACCAGGAATCAAACTTAGAACCTGCTGGTGCACAGGATGATGCTCTAGCCAATTGAGCCACACCAGCCAGGGCAGTTTGCTAACCATTCCATCTAGAACAGAAAATAAACCTTTTGTCACAAATTAAGAGACTGATTGTAAAGTTTTAGACACAAGCTAAAATATTTTATAGCTTTTAATGACCTATGGGATTTTTGTGCTTGGAGCTGGTTTTCTAATGTTATTGAAATGATAACCATAGGCAAAGAAGTCCAATGCTGCCAGTGGGATGCAAGGGGAAAAGGTATCTAACCACATATGTTGTTTGATAGCATTGTCATAGAACTCTCTGCAGAAATAAACCATAACTAATTTTTGTTAGAATATTTGTTTTCCCTATATGAGCTGCAATGGTAGAGAAGACAAGAATAAGCTTCTGTAGATCAGACAGTAGTGGGAAGGAAAGATTTTCATCAGTACCATGCTCTTACAACAGGGGAGAGGGGCCAGCATGAACCAGATGAGCTTCGGTTTGTACAGAGGTGGTGGGAGTTTGAGAGAGAGAATGCAGAGGAAGCGAGGGGGGTGAGTTTGAGCTCAGCAGAGGAGGGGAATGAAAAATTCCAAAGAGTTGGTCAGTGTGAGTGCTGACCGTCAGCTGTGCCTGTTGCAGGCAAAATTATCAGAGTGAGAGCTCTATTCTCCCAGAGTCTGAGACACACAGGCCCTTGCCTGCGTGATGATGACCTCATAAAGGAGTGGCTCTCAGGTCCTTAGTTATAGGGGATGCATCTACATCTCAAAGGGACAGAGGAGAGATCTACAAGATCAATAGTTAGAGTGTGGGTCTGAGGAGCAGAGGGCTCAGGTTCGATTCCTGGCATCAACTTCACTTGTGGTTCCATTCCTGGCCCTGGTTGGGGTGTGAGCAGGAGGCAACAGATCAGTGTGTCTCTCACTTAGATGTTTCTCTCTCTCTTTCTCTGCCATGCCTTCTCCCTCCCTTCCACTCTTTCTAAAAAAACAAAAACAAAACAAAACCAAAAAAATAATGGAAAAAATAGAAGTTATAGTCTAGAGGGGAAGACAGATTTAAGAAATACAAAACCCATATTTTAAGTATAAATATAATTTACTTTTTAGATGTGTGAATATTTTAAAAAATAGGCCAAAGAAAACCATAATCTTTTCCTTTTTGGGGGGTGGGGGGTTGGGGAGTAAGAAGGGTAGTGTTCTTGCCTTGTTAAAAAATGTAAAAAACTAATAAAATTGATAAAGTTATTATGTTAAATACTCTCATAGTCCATTGATCAAAACATGCATTGGTACCATTATTTCTTGGCAACTATTTTGGCAATGTATGGGAAGAAATATGTAGGGAAAGTATATATAACCTATCTCTTTTTTCTATAGGAGCAATTTCTGGAAATGGAAATGAGAACTAAAAGGCATGAATATGTTTTGTGTGTGTGTGTGTGTGTGTGTGTGTGATATTCCAATATTATTTAAATGATCAATAATTAGAAAGAGTCTATGATAGGTTATTAAATAATCAGTTTACCTTGTATGTTTTATTACATAAGATATAACCTTATATTATTTATTAGGCATGCCTAAAAAGAAATTTAGCAACATTTTATTGTTGGTTTCTCTCTATATGAGTGCATGGTGTTAAAGTGCTTTTAGTTATCTTCTTTGAGAATTCCCATGTTATTTTTTTTTTTAATAAGAAACGTGTTTTATCATCGGACATAATCACTGTAAAACTTAGTGAAATTTCTTCAAGTACTGTTGCTTAAATGAAATTCATCTTCAGCTCAAAGTGCTTTCTAAACTGTACAGTGCAATAAATTGAAAGGGTTTCCTGTTATCGTCACTAGAATGGCTTGTTTGTGTGTTCAGTGGACTGCATGTGAAGTCATAGTTATTTAGGTGGGTGCTGGACTCTACTCAGGTTTTATCTTGGCATGTACATTTTTTGGAAGGAAGTGTAATTCTAATACTATTATCATTAAACAACTACTTATATTCCTCAGGAATACAATATTGCATAGAATTCAATATAGAAATGGACTGGACATAGTAAAATACAACTTACATTCACTTAAACTGCATTTGGGTGAATGTAGACAGCCATAAAGTCAACCTCTGACAACTGTCAAGGTTTTCTTATCCTCCCTTCCTTCCTCCCTCCCTCTCCCTCTCCCTCTCTGTTGCTGCTTCTCTATTTAGATGCTGCAAAGTTTACAAGACATTTATGAGATGTATGTGACTATTACCAGCCCTTTGTGACAACTTCAGAACCACAGACCCTTCCTGCGGAGACAACTCATTAAAGGACGCCATCCTCTGTATAGACAGGCAGGGTCACTTGTCTCAATCCCTCGCAAATGTGCCATGTCTTAAAGTTTCCGTTTCCCTCAAGAGCCTCTCTGCCTCGCTCCAACATTCTGCTCCTCGAGTCCCCGTTCTTGTGATGCCCTTTGGTCTTCGCATTGCATCTTGTGGCTACACCATGAATAGCTATTCTTCGAACCTTTCCTTAGCTGCTGATGGCTCAGCTGTGCACGAGTGAGGGGTGTACGAGATATTAAAGGGTGGACAGCATCTTCAGAAAGGTTCATGGACCTTGGCATCCGTAACAATGAGCATGTGAGGAGGGAGTAGGGAGCCGGGTACCACAGGAATCCTCCCTGGGTGGCAGGTGTTAAGAGGCCTGTAGAGGTGGATGAGGATTTTCATTATTATCTTACTGGGCTTTATGTTCCGTGGTTGAGCTGCCATAGAAATGCTCACAATGCTCTTACTGCTTCAATCAAGGTTAAATAGACAAATGCATAGTAATGTCCCTGGCCCCTTAGTTAAAGCTCTCTTAGGTCCTTTCTGACAACCTGCCGCCTAGAACAATATGGTTTCCTGGTTTATAATATCAATGGCTATTGAAGCCTTGTAGGCATTTCAATGGAGAGAGTGTCTCTGCTAAATATTGACAACATATGCTAAAAGGGTGTACTCATTGTTTCTGATCTTCACATTTTTTGATAAAAATTTTGAAAACGTAGTCCCAATGAAAACAAGAGAATAGTAGAGCACTAGTAAAAAATCCCCAAAGACTTGACTCGTGTACAAGAAAAAAAAAAGGTTTTAAAAACATCATCAGATTTCACAAGATATGGATACTAACTTGTCAACATATGATATGAACAAAGGAGCTCACACTAACCATTGTAATGAAGAAATTGAAGGCTTTTCTATGAAAAGATAAAGCCGTTTAAAGAGAAATGTACAATAATCAGTAGACTGCATTGAGCTTGTCATGTGAAAAGCATCCGGGACACATGTAAATCCACTTACTTAACGCACACTTGTTTGCCGCCACTGTATGCTAGTCCCCCTGTGAAGGCTGTGGGGATGCAAAGTTGAGTCACACACACAGCCTCACACACACATAGCCTCACACACACAGCCTACATGGAAGGAAGACAGAGTGAAGACACACGGAGAAGACAGCCGCCTGCATGCAGCTGCACCTTTGGGCCTTCTAGCCAGCCAGGTGTGTAAGATTATTGAGGCCTTTGTATTTATCCGACAAGTGGTTAAATCTTCTGTGATGGTCACTTCATGGGGGGGTTTTGTGTAGAGGGTGAATAAAATAATGAATGAATTAGGATGCCAATGCGGAGGACCAAAACATTTCAAATTCATCTTCTTCTCTAGCGGGGATGGCCACAAGGGAGAACATAATGCTTACAAATTCTCTGGCAGGCAATCGTGAGACCTAGACAGAAAAAAAAGGAGAAAAGGGAATTAAGTAAAATAACAAAAGCAATGGAAGATGAAAATTACAGAGTGACAAGAGAGAGAAAAGTAGGAATCATCTGACTGGAGATGGGAAGGGAATGGAAGGCTATGAGTCCTACCTCAACTAGGACTGGGGTTTGTGGCCTGATTGTTTCAAGACTAAAGAAGTTGTAGTTTTAATGAGGTTTCCTGTTTTCTAGATTCCTCAGCTATTTCAAAACATCTCACTGCACGTAACCATAACACATTCGCTATAGGACGCATTGTCTCATGGTTGTCGTGGTATTTGGCTTTCAATCACCTCTAAGTATAGAGGACATTTAAAATTAAGTAATCCATGAAGTCATCCAGAAAATAAGAAAAACATGAGATCGCCATGCATTTGTTGGTGATTCCTTGCTGTCTCAATCAAGCCAGTGTGACTACATGAAAAGAAGCCTTTTGTAATAATTCAGCTGTAGTAACATGCCTCATTTAGAATGTATTAGGAATATACATTGTAATCTTACTGCTGATTTAAAAAGAAAGCCTATCAGAAAATTATCCCTTCATTGGAGTTTTTAGGAATTTGAGTATACATTATGCTAATTATAATTAAATTTCTTCACTTTGTTATATTATACTCTGCATGAGTAGTCAAAGAGGTCATGGTATTATATGTATATGTATATGTATATGTATATGTATATGCATATGCATATGCATATGCATATGTATACACACACATATATAACATGGTATAGAATATATATATTATTATATTATACTCAGACATGGTATAGAATGTATATATTGCAATGCTAGTTTGAGTACTGTGGTGGAATACCTATTCACAAGATCAGGATCCCATTTGACCCTGGGATCAGAGTCAAATTCTAGTAATTTTTATTGTGCAGCCATGAGACCTTGTGGTATAACACATGGTGTAATCTCCTCTTGCTGAGCATTGTGTGCTAGAAATTATTTGTGGGAGAATTCTTCAATTTTGCAGCTCTCTTTGTCTAGGCTCTGCACGGAGCATCTATACTGTATAATTTTTTCACTTTGTTTATTTTGCAGCAGCTGTTTGCTATAGAAACATGAGGGATTTTGAAAACAATTGATTTTTTAAAAAGGAGATTGGGGGTTAGGGATGCTTTGGAGATGTTCATTCTCTTCCTATTTGAATTTAAAGCAGCTCTGAACAGCCCGCTCATTGTTAGGTGTGTGATTATGAATGGGGCACCTCTGTGTGAAACTATCAAGTTCTTCTTACAAGACCTTCCAAGCAGAAAATAAGCTTTCACTTCCTGGCCTTCACCTCCCAGAAGGAGGGGAAAAGGGTTGTAAATAAACCCAGGTTTATGCAAATCCAGGAACAGAGAGTATAATTACTTGGGCCTTTGGAATGGCCATATTTAACTACAGAGGAGTGGTCTTCTGGGCAAATCATTTAGAGTTCACCAGCAGACTACTCTTCCAGATGTTGAGGTGATCTAGCCATATTGCTTTGTCTTCATCTTCCTACAGTATTAATACAGGAAGCAGGGAATTTAAGTAACAATGAAGCTGATGGCCAGATTAGAAGTGTCCTTGTTTAATTGACTCTCTCATCCCAGTTTCTTCTTCTTTGACATTCCTGATTTATTTCGTTCTACCCAAGTTATTTCTTGGAGGGACTTAATCATAGTCGTCGTGCTTCTGAGTGTTGCTGCTTTTAATCAATTGCAGTTTGCATTCTATCATCTATTAACTCCTTCTGTCTGTTGAAACTAAAAAAAAAAAAAAAAAAAAAAAAAAAAAAAAAAAAAAAAAAAGGCCCGATCAGTGCAATACATTCTATTTTTTGTTTGTTTGTAAATTTGATGTATGTAGGGAGAGTTACTGGGACTTATTATAAGCATGGATACAATTCTTCTTTACAGATCTATGTTTGAATGCTTTTACCTACTCCATGGCTGGCCTGTTCATTTTACTAGTAGGTTTTATTTGTTTGTTTTTTTAATAAGTAGTTTTTTGGTTTTCATGAAGTCTATCAGCTTTTTTGTGTTATGATTCCTACTGTCGTAGTCTTCTATAAAAGTTTATATCTGCCTTGAGCCTTACCTTTTGTGTTAGGTTAACGGTTCATCCCTAATTAATTTGCCCTTATAGTTTGAAGTAGGAGCAAGATGAAATTTCCCATCAGATGGCTAGCTGTCCCAACACCACCATTGAGAAGCGATCCTTTTTTGGCCTAATGATTGGTTTGGCACATTTGGAAGAAAACAACTCACCATGTAAGGGCAGGTCTATTTCTATTCCATTATGTGTTTGCCTATTCTTAACTCAGTGTCACACTTCCTTGATATCACAGCTTTATAGCAAGTCTTCAAATTAGTTAGTGCAAGTCCTCCAACTTTCTTTTACTTTTTCAAGACTGTTTTGACTATTCCAGTCCTTTTCATTTTTAACATAAAAATTTTAAACCAGCTTGTTAATTTCTTTTAAAAAAAAACCCTGTTAAGATTTTTTTAATTAAAACTATTTTTAGAGCATTTTATGATTCCCAGCAAAATTGAAAGAAGGCACAGACATTTCCCATCGACCCCTCGCTCCCACACACAGACGCTCCCATTCTCACTCTCTCCCATCAGAGCAGGACAGTTACAACACAGGAACCTACATTGACACATCATGGTCACCCAGGGTGCATGGTGCACACACAGTTCATGGTTGGTACTACACATCTCATGAGCTTGAAGAAGTATATAACAACATGAATTCATCAGTATGGTATCCTACAGAGTATTTTTATTGCCCTAAATTTTTCTGTGCCCTATATATTCATCTCTTCCTCCTCCTCAATCTCTGGCAACCACTAATCTTTTTACTGTCTCCATAGTTTCATCTCTTCCAGAATGTCAGATAGTTGGAGTCATACCGTATGTAGCCTTTTCAACCTGGCTTCTCTCACTTAGCAATACGCATTCAAGATTCCCGTATGTCTTTTAATGGCTTGGTAGCTCATTGTAATTTAGTGCTGAATAATATTCAGTTGTTTGAATGGACTATAGTTTATGCATTCATTCACTTCCTGAGAGACATCTTGGTTGCCTCTGGGTTTTGTCAATTATAAGTAAAGCTGCTATAAACATACCCACATGGGTATATTAATGTATTTGATTTGCTAACATTTTAAAATTATTTTTGCATCAATTTTCATAAAAGATAATGGTCCATAATGTCTCTTCTAGTAATTGTGGACCATTATCTTGTCTGGTTTTGGTATAAGGAGTATGGTGCCCTTTATAAAATGATTTGAGAGTGGTCCCCTATTCTCTCATTTCTGAAAGAGTTTGTATAACGGTGGTATTACTTCTTTGTTTAAAGGTTTTCAATCATAGGTTTGACTTCTTTATTAGACAGAGAACTATTCAGAATTTTAGTATTATTGTATCAATTTTGATATTTTTATCTTTTAAGGAAATAGTCTCTCTTATTTAGATTGTTGAATTTATTGGCATAATGATGTTTACTATTCAATTCGTATCTTTCTAGTTTCGGGTGGACCTTTTTATTGCTAATGTTTCTACCTCCCTTTATTTTTGATTATTAAAACTAAAGTTTTATCATGTTTAGAATTTCTTGAACTTTTGGAATCTTATGTTGATGCTTTTCATGAATCAAATTTTTAATAAATTAGTCATTAAGTTTTCTGTTTTATCTTCCCCCATACTCTTCCTCCCCCTTTTTCTCTGGCTCCAATCACATGTTCTCATTGTCTTTGATGCAATGTTCAATTTTTCCTCATTTGTTTATCTCTGGGCTTTATTTTTTCTTGGAGGTTACTGATGCATTCTTTTATTTTGTTTAATCAGTTACTAATCCCACTCAAAATTATTTTGTTTCAAATATCAAGTACATTAGTTCTAGTATTTCTATTTTCAAATCACTCTTGCAATTCTCCATTGTTACTTCTTCCTTCAAAGCATAACCTTCCTCTGCCAACCCCCTCTTTTATTTATTTATTTTTATTTATTTATTTTTTAAAAATATTTTATTGATATTTTACAGAGAGGAAGGGAGAGAGATAGAGAGCTAGAAACATCGATGAGAGGGAAACATCCATCAGCTGCCTCTTGCACACCCCCTACCGGGGATGTGCCTGCAACCAATGTACATGCCCTTTGACCGGAATCGAACCCGGGACCTTTCAGTCCACAGACCGACGCTCTACCACTGAGCCAAACCGGTTTCGGCGAACCCCCTCTTTTAATACAACCTGGTTCAGCTCATCTAAAAGAGCTTGTTTTAAAGAAGATGAACAAAACTGATATCTCTAACCAGACTGAACATGAAAAAAGAAAAAAGGACCCAGAGTACCAATTCAGAAATGAAAGAGAACATCCCAGCTGACCTTGAAGACATTAGAGGAATAAGGGAATTTTATAGGGAACCTATGGCCATACATTGGATAAACCAGCCACAATGGACACATTTATTAACAGACGCAATTTCCAAAGCTTACTCAGGGAGAGATAGGTAACATGAATAATTCTTTATTTGTTTCAAAAATTGGGTTCTTAGTTAAAACCCTTTTAATAAAGAATGCTCCTGGCCCAGATGGCTTCCCTGGTGAATCCTGCCAAATATTTAAAGACATAATACCACTCCTCCATAAGCCTTTCCTTAAATACAGAGTGGGGAAACTATTATTTTTTCTTTCATTTGCTTCTTTAATATCCCCTGTGGTTCAGTTTTTCCTGGGTGGCCGTCTTCCTATCCTTTGGACACACGGCCCTCCCTCTCGCTCCCCAGGATGCCACCAGACACTGTGGCCCCTTCCCCACAGCCCTCCTCCTGTCCCGAACGCTCAGAAAGTAGCAGAGCTCTGCACACAGTGGATGCCTGAGCCATGCTTATTGAAGGAATAAATAAGTAATTCTCCAGCAGAACGGGTGCAGTTTTAGAATTTGTGTTTGGAAGCAGAAGTATCCGTAGGAAGGAAACCTTACTTGGAACCCCCACCCGTGAACAAGAGACAGCGGAGTCTCCAGGGGCAGCTTAGGGGAGGGCTGGGTGCTGGCAGGCCGGGGTGGCTACCGGAGAGCTCAGAGTGCTGTTCCTGCTGGATCCTTACCCTCCCCAGCCCCCCCCCCCCCCTTGGGCCCTAAGGCTGCTCAGAGGAACCAGCAGACCTCGGGGATGTTCCCTCCCCCAGGGGAAGTGGAGGAGAAGGTGGTGGGACACATTCCTGGTGACTCGATAGGGAATTCAAGGCGTGCTCTCTGCATGGATCAGAGTGAGGGACCGTTTCCAGGCACGCTTCTATCCCGGCCTTTTCATCATAAAATGTTTATCTAAAAGGGAGAACACCCTTTCCCCTCTTGCCAGTTTTTGTTTTATCTCTTCTTGGTCAGAAGCACTTACGGGGCAAATCAGTAAAGTGAGTATGGAGGGTCATTTCCTCTTGCGCACTCAACACCAGGCAAGTACCTGGGAAACAGCGTTGTTTCGGGCAGGCACGTACACATCGTGGCATTTCATTAAGCCCTGTGCGTTTATGCTCCCAACTCTGTGGAGGCTGCTGACAGGTGATTTAAAATATGCATTACGTTAGCAGGGGAGGGTACATAAAATCGCTAAACCAAATTTGCCCTGAGCACCAACTTGAAAAAATTAGGCCTGTGGACAGTCCCCGAGGACCGAAGGCCAGGGCACAGCCACACATCTTCTCCTCTTACGTCTGTGCTAAGCGGCGGGTTCTTCTTGCCTCAAGAGCGACTGCGAAGTTTCCACCTAATCACCTCTTTTCGCGGTTAGTGGCGGCCGCTTCATGCATCAGAGGCACCAGAGCAGATGGCATAGAAAGAGGAGCGTTACAAACCTCCTCGTTTTCAAAGGTGCAAGGGAATCCAAAGTGTGTTTTACAGCAGAAGCCATCAATGGGCCTCTTGTGTCTTTTCTGTGTATCTTGCTGGAGCCAGAACGGTTTCCTCCTGACAAGAGTCCTTGGCAGTACTTTGTTCTGTCAAAAAGCCGTGCCAGTATTCGCATACCGACACGTTGTGAAATGCCCTCTTTAATCCCCGCCTTCTTCCCCGGCCACCGCCTCTCTCCTTACCTTTTGGATGTCTGGCATTTCCGTGCACAGGCTGCCGGGTGTGTGTGTGTGTGTGTGTGGGGGGGGGTGGACACGCTTGTACACAGCAAGAGGACGAGAGAAGCTGACTTCTCCCCCACGCTCCTGAGCTGCACTTTGTGGTGGGCCAGGGACCCGACCCTGCGATGTGTCCTTCACAGATGAACCGGCTCAGAGGAGAGCCAGCTCAGTGACCTCAGCGTGAGTGGTCATGGTCAGCATCACTCTGTTGAAAACATACTAACACATTTTTTTTCATCCAGTACAAGCTGTATTCTAAGGAGTTCTCATGCTCCGCCCACATGGCAGGTACTGAGGTTCCAGAACGGCCTCTGCCTTCAGCGCACTGGTCCTTGGCCGGGGGGAGAGCGGGAGGCAGGGGAAGCAGTGCGGTGTGGCGCGGGGGGGAGCAGGACAGAGATCTTGCACGGGGTCCTGCGGGGCAGGCCTGCTTCAGGCTGTGCCGGACCCAGGCGTGGATTTGTTCAGCGATCCAGTCTACGTCAACAGTGTGATTTTACAACGTGTTCCAAGATCCAGATGCGTTTATTGTCATTTTGGTGACGGTTTAAAATAATCAGGACAGAAGAAGACCTTAGGTTTTGGTGTCCAGTCTGTGCCCTCGAGGGCTTTTTTTTTTTTAGTGTTCAGGCACCATTTGTGTATATTCTTTATTTTCCATGGTGCCATCTCTGACTAATTTGGGAAGAAGATAGATTGCTGTTACTACTCACAATGCCACAGCTGTTGGGGGCTGTTTGTATTTTATTTTATTTATTTTATTTTTAAAAAATATATATTTTATTGATATTCTACAGAGAGGAAGAAAGAGAGATAGAAAGATAGAAACGTCGATGAGAGAGAAACATCGACCAGCTGCCTCTTGCACACCCCCTACCGGGGGATGTGCCCGCAACCAAGGTACATGCCCTTGACTGGAATCAAACCCGGGACCTTTCAGTCTGCAGACCGACGCTCTACCACTGAGCCAAACCGGTTTCGGCAGCTGTTTGTATTTTAGCCACACAGATCTTTTGGCTTCTGCAGAGGCAGAGCTATGGCAGTGGGTTGGAGGTACGTGTTGGTCTCAGCCTGAGGCAGATTGAAGAGACCAGGATGGTAAGTGGTCATCTGATTTGAGTGACTGGGCAGAGAGCAGGGGGGCGAGGAGCTGGGATGAAGAGGTTTTTGTGGAAGATGTTGAGTATACTCTAACGTCCATTTCACTGTGTACAGATGATTGGGTGGTTCCCTGTTTCGGGCTATTACAAATAGTGCGTCTGACATTCCTGTACATGTCTTTCGGTAAACATATGTCCATATTCTAGGGGGATGTTTACCTGGAGTTCCGGGACATATATCTTCAGATTAGTAGTTACCATCAATTTTCCTAGTGGTTGTCCCAAGTTATACCACCGCCAGCCAATAGGATGCAGCGGCCCACGTTCCTCTGTGTTCTCATCAGTGCCTGGTGCTGTTTATTGTCCTCAAACAGCCAGGCTGCTGGGTGGGCAGTGGCATTGAATTTTCCTGATGACTTGTGAAGTTGATCATCACCTTTTTCTGTATTTATTGACCATTTAGATAATATCCACATTGAAGTTTCTGTCCAAGTCTTTGTCCACTGTCCATTGAATTGTCTGCCTTTTTCTTATAGGGCCGGGACTTTAGAATTTCAAAAATCTCAGTCTTCTCTCTGACTTAAGGCACGTACTATATAGTTAAAGAAAATGTACCAAACAATAGTAGATGAGACACGTGACTTGGCTGAGATCAGTCCTTTGAAATCAAGGATAACTGACAGTCTCAAACACAACAAAAACAACAACAATAATAAAACTAATACATGGTTGAAGCTACAATTTAACATGTACCAACTCTGGATAAGACACTGCTGTTTTCTGAGAAAAAAAAACATCCTCACACAATGAAAAGAGGTAGGAGGAAGTTGATGGCTTAGAAGAGATAAAAACAATCACATTTGTTCCTAAAAAAAAAACAAAAAACACTGAAAGCTACAGATGGACATACACAAAAGAGAATATGTGAATATTTAAATCTCAATGTTAATTTTAAAAATGACTCTTATGAGAAAACAGATAAACAGCATCATTTAAGTTTTAAAGTAATGAATGAACTTGTGTTGTCCCCAATTTACTAATTATCTTCTTGCATCATAGCTTAATTGTTCCCTAATGAATGCCTTGCCATTTTCAAATACTGATTAATTACATTAAAAAATTCATAATTTTCTGACTTCTTTGTGTAGATTGGTTTAGATACACAGACTCCAGTTACACATTCTGGGTGGGGCACCCCAAAAATCTAATAAGGACATTGTTAATGAAACTATTACCCAATCCATGCTAATTCTGGGAAGAGATGCAGGAACGAATTACAAACTCAGTGAGTGAAAAACAATCTCCCCGCCCCCCATATTTACATGTTTACCGGTGTATTTTTTATGTTAAAAGCTAATGAACAAAGGGACAAAAACCCATGTTTTATAACTTCTTCCAGTTCCAAAACATAATATGTGCTATGTTTTGCTCATTGCACTGGTATGTCATCACTGCTGAAGGGCCAAGCTACTTTGTATTTACAGAGGTATCTCCTCCTAGTTATATAAAAGCATTTCTCAAAATATATTTTTAATAAATTCTGACAGGAAGGGAGAGAGAGAGAGAGATAGAAACATCAATTGCTGGGAACCAATTCCAGCATGTAATAATGACAAGAGTTTCACCAGAAGGTTGGTGAAGCTTGGGTGGCCCAACTAGGGTGAGCCACATATGTGATTTACCTGTTGGAAATGGCTCAACGGCACTTCCCCCAAACCTGAATAGTATTGTTACCTGCCAGACAGCTCAGGGCATTTTATTGCCTCCTGCTGGCCAAACACCTGAAAGGCTATATAGGCTGTTTCCCAAACTGACAATGTTTCTGTATATCCTTTGGTACCCTACCCTTTGAAGTGTTTTATCTCCACCTTGGCTTAGGGCACATTGTATTAATAAAAGCAGGGTCCTGAGTTGAGGAAGGAGTCTTCAGTTCCTTTAGTTGAAGCTCCTCTGACCCCCCCACCCCCCCAATGCCTTTCAAAATTATCTTTCGTCTTTGGACTCCTTCTTAATCATTTATGTGCAGCCCCTTTCTCCAGAATGCTGAACCTTTTATAAGGCTAGGAAAAGTACTCCAGCAATCAATGGTGAGAGAGAATCATTGATCGGCTGCCTCCTGCATGCTCCCTACTGGGGACTGAGCCCACAACCCCGGCATGTGCCCTGACTGGAAATCGAACCGTGGCTCATAGGTCAACGCTCAACCACTGAGCACACCAGCTGGGCTGAGAGCATTTTTTAAATTGAAAAAAAAAAAAAAAACCATAAACACAGCATTTTAAGAACCTGGCTTCCTGTTCTGTAATCTGTCTGAGTGTCTAGGTGTGAGTGGGAACCATGTATAGGAGCTTATCCTTAAATCTTCATAGGGTCCCAGCACTCTGAAGGTTAGGGACCAGGTAACCCACATTCTCCGTGATTTTGAAATGGGGCTGAGCACCTAAGGAACACAGACCCTGACTCTGGGCTATGCACACGTTCTGACCTTGGTCTTGAGCTCATTAGCACATGGTGCAAATCACCGAATTCCCCTTACTGATAAGCTAATTGATTGACTGAGGGTGATTTACCTAGTATTGCTTGTTGGTGGACTCAGGGTGGAATTTGTTAACCCTCTGGAGAGGAAAATAACTCCTGAAACCAGATGATCTTTTTTCTCTCTCTTTGACATTATCGCCGTCCGTCCCAGAGTTCTGCTGAGTACTGTCTTTGAAGTCCAGCAGCCACTGGTTTGCATACTTCCTCTCAGTCCACTCAGCAGCAGTGTGACCTGGGACAAGTCATTCACAGAAACTGGGCCTCAGAAACTCTGCATATTGATGGAAATACAAATTACTTACAAATTACTTACTAGGTGCTCAATACAGAGTCATGTGGTAAATGCTTAAAAATGGTGGATGGCAATATTATTATTATGTCAGCATGCAGTCCTGGATGTGAGACTCCCCTGAGAGGAAGGTTTAAAATGGGCCCAGGGGGAGAAAGCATCTTTCCTGTGAACAGAACACCATTGCCCTGATGTTTAAACTCTCCCACTTTAAAGGTACACGTTGGCATTTTGAGTCTTCTGGGAGAAAGCAGGAGTCAATAGCACTCGTTAAAAGAAAGCAACGTTTCCTTCCTTGTATCCCCTTGACTGTTATTTATTAATCTGTTCTTAGTGAGTGTTAACTTGCAAAATTAACAATGCAGCGGATTAATGGGAAAAGGAACATGCATGTTAAGAACGGGTGCTTGAACGGCCAGCGTAAATGTTTTTATTGGAATCATTAACTGCGTTGCCACTTGGACTGATATGGCCCTGGCCGCGTTGGCTGTTAGACAATGTACTTCTGACGAGCAGGCTGTTCATTGGGAGGCTATTTTGGAAAACTGGATGGCGTTCCATTCAGGTTCTGTAGCTCTGATCAATATTTATTCAGTCTCACTCTATGCACCCTGATTTCTGTGTTCACAGAGAACCACCTCGCCTGCTCCCAGCACCCTTACCTTCTAAAATTCTCTCCATCTCTAAGCACAGAACCCACTTCCTGGGTCCCAGCCACGTGTGCTCCATGTTTCAGCCACCACACGGAGGCTCAGAACATTAATGCCTTTGGATCCCCATAGGCAGACCTTGAGGTGAGGGCTGTGTAAGTGAGAGAGGGCAGTGGGATCAGGAAGGAAGGAGGATGAGGGAGACCATAGCATTCTCTAAAGTCCCACAGAGAATAACTTGGACTCGATTATTCAGGGGAGGTCTGGATACACCCCAGAAACCTCACCCCCACCCCCATAATACTTTTCAGAGAGAATTAAGTCCTAATTCCCTAAGGCTTCCATTGTTGACGATGTATTAATTTCTCTCTCATTCCTCTTGAATGGTATCAGCTGTGCACCATCTTTGGAAAAAGCAAGAAAGAAGTCATTCAAATTCTGTTGTGTGGTTGGGGAGTCCTGGCTTGTGACATCCTCAGGGGGTTCTGATCAGGGGCAGGAGAGCTAATGTGTTTTGTCTTCCATTTCTATCAGTCCCTGGCAATAAGGGTCCAAAATTATCTGAAAGTTGTAGCTTTAGGTCTAGTGGGGCCCATTGATGCTTCCCTAGGTGAGAATGTTTTCCTTCTGATCCCCAAGCAGGAACCATGTCCTCTAGACACACGGAACCTAATGTCACAAGGAGGGAAACACATGTTCCCCAATAGAGCACCGGACACGATGATGGGAGGGGTTCACTGCAGCTTCACCACTTGGTGCTTGAACTGATGGATTCCATTTATTGGGGGCACAACAGACCATATGATTCAAGTAGATATGTCCACCTGAAGAATGGAGCTCCAGCCTCACAGGAAATCATTTCTAACCTGGGCCTGGGCCTTGCTTGCATCCTTAAGAAGCCATTTTTATAAGTTCTATAAGTAAGCAGCTTTGAGATAACATGGTATATGGTAGGACCAATGGATCCTGTTATCAAGTGTCCATTCTTGCATCTTTTTGTTGTTGTTTTTCTGTAAAATGGGTCCTTTGGTCTGGAGCAATGTCACATGGAATCCTGGATGTATAAATCAGACTCTGGGATTCCTCAGATAGTGGTGCGGGCGAAGGTTCTCCTGATAGAAAATTCAAATCCCTGTCCAGAACATGTGTCCATCTTGGTTCAAACAAATTATTGCATTATTACTTTTTTCTATAGTAGAAGTGATTTGTTATACTGAACTTGCCACTAAAAGGCTGGTTTGTCTCCTCAAGGGATGTTACCTTATCATAAACTCAGCATTTAACTCTGTTGACAGAGTAGATCAACCCCATTGTAGCTAGATCAGCCTCGGGGGTAGGTATCCATGTTATTGGGTCCATATGGAGTCTGGCTGTTCTATTTCCATTCCATTCTTGGGGCCACTATTGAAGCCCTGATGGTCCAGGGCAGAGGCTGGATGGCATCTTACAGATGAATCTTCCCATCTACTTCATTGTGTAGTGTCTACCTTACAGTGGATGTCTCTGGTGGGCAATTATATGTATAACAAAGAACCACACACTTGGTGCCCACTTCCACAGGCATATGTATAAATCCACACTGCTTTTACCAGACTTCTTTTCCTCTGTCTTCCAATCTTGTTTCTGGCCAATCTATTTGCCACTTCCTAGGAGCTCCTGTGTAATTTGTCTTAGGTTATTTCTTTCTCTCCACAAAGTGAATGGCTATGTGTGCTATGTGTACGATCGAAGTTCTGCCTGGTGGAAGGTTTTGCCCCTTACCACAGTCTTTTAGGACCACCCATTAGCGAGTGAGAAAGTCAAGGTATTCCTGAGATAAGACCATGGATACAGTCATGTGTGTTGTTGCCCATTCCAAGTGAATGAGAACCGCTTCTAACATTACTTATAGGTGGGTGTTGGAAATAATTCATTAGCTAGATCCATAGCTGCACACCAACCCCAGAATCTTACCTTGAGAATCGACTACCTAGGACCTAATCTAGTACCAGGAGACTTAGATTAGATTCTCCAGAAGCAGAACCCGAGGCAGAGCCATGTGAAAGAGATTTATTAGAAAATGTTTCTAGGAGCCTAAGCCCATTTGGCTGAGTGGTAGAGTGTCGGTCTGCGGACTGAAAGGTCCTGGGTTCAAGGGCATGTACATTGGTTGTGGGCACATCCCCGGAAGGGGGTGTGCAAGAGGCAGCTGGTCGATGTTTCTCTCTCATCGACGTTTCTAGCTCTCTATCTCTCTCCCTTCCTCTCTGTAAAATATCAATAAAAAATATATTTTTTTTAAAAAAGAAAATGTTTCTAGGAAAAACTGACAAGGAAGTGGGGGCATGTGACCAGGAAGGAAAGGGGGCCAAAGGAAGGTGTATTTTCAAGCAAAGTTGTCAACTGGTCCAGCATGCCCCCCCTCCATTCTCACCTCCCATTCTCTCCCCCCCCCCACAGCCACGGGACCTCAAAAAAACACTATAGGTAACAGGTCAAAGTGCTCTGTTGGGGACAGGGTGTTATCCTGCCACAATCAGTCAATGTCTAGGACTGCACCTGAGGTGACATGAATCCTGGCACTTCTGGCTCTCTGTGCAAGGAGACAAGCAGAGTTCTGGCAGCCAGGGCAGCCCTCCCACGAGGAGATACAGGTTCAGGCTGTGTGGGGGCTGTTGTGCAGAAGCATTTTAAAGACATCAGAGGACATATGGGTGGAGCACCAACAGCATCTGCCATCATCATCTACTGAAAAGCATTTATTAGAACGTTCACGTATAACTAGGATAGCATTCTCACAGAGGATGCTTTTCATTTATCTTCCCCACACCATTTCTATTATTAGAGATGTCTACCTTTACAATAAACTTATGTATGTACCAGTTTTTCTCTTAGTCAAATTTGTTGCAATGAGTAGTCTGCATGAAATTAGAGTCCTACATGAAATCTTTGTGGACAGATTAAGAATGGAATGGAGCCTCATCTGCTGACCAGTGAATTGCTGAATGAAAATAATGCTCGGAGAAAGCTAGAGAGAAGGGTTGAGCATACATCTTCAGGCCTTTCTCTTCTCTCCTCTAGATTGGCTGGTGTTTGGTAAACAGTGAAGATATGGCATTTCTATGTGAATAAAATTCTTATGTTGTAAATATGGGATTCAAATGATCTCTTTTGTTATGTGAAAACCTGTTTGTAATGTGAAGACAGTACCTCTTGTATTTTTTAAAGCCTCACCTGAGGATATATTTTTATTCATTTTAGAGAGAGAGGGAGAGAGCAAGAGCAGCATTGATATGAGAGAGAAACCTCAATTAGTTGCCTCCCATTCACGCCCTGACCGGGGCTCAATCCCACAACCTAGGTATGTACCCTGATTGGGAATTGAACCTACAACCTTTAGGTGTATGGGATGAAGCTCCAACCAACTGAGCCACCTGGCCAGTTGTATTTGAGTTTTAATTTAAATAGCATGTTTCCTTAAAAGAGAGATACTCCAATATTCCAAAAATGTAACAGGAAGAGATTTCAGCCTACTCATGTGATTGAGACTTTGGGTATAAGTGAGCCTCTCCAACAAATGGGGAGTGTGCTTACACTATGCATTGCTGTTTCTCTGGCTTATGTGTATCTGACCATCTCGGTGCTCCTGTTGGGGCAAAAAGCACAAATAAAGGGACAGCTAGTGGAATGCTGATGATTGGGTGTCAATTTGCACCAACACATGTTTCTTCTTTTATTTTATTTTGGAATTATATAAGCACTGGGGTAGAAATCTCAAACACCGTGTCTTCGGCTGGGTAAAGAAGGTTTTCATTCGGAGCTGGCTCAGTGAGTGGTCTCTTGGGTTGAAGCAAAACCATCTGCTACTTCTGTCTTGATTTTCACAGTCGAATGTACACCTTGCTACATAAATATAATCTATGCATGTGCTCTTAATAAAATGACACCCTATTTATTTAATGGAAATTCAGAAGGTGACAGGGAAATGGCCAGTCACATGACCAAAAGAGGGTTTTTCATTTGGTCTAAAGCTCTTTTTTCTTGTCTAGAAGTCGGCTTTTAAATTTATTTATAAAGAAATGTAATGAAATTGATTTTTTTGTTGCTAATCCAGAAGCAGAAAATGGAAGGTATCAATGATTACTTTTTTTAAAAAAATGTAGTTATCTCATGATATTTTACACTCTTTAACTTACTGCTCAGGTATTTAAAAACCAAACAAAGACACACTCATACCAATTAACTATAGAAGAAAAACTAAGAGGAAGATTTATTCTGTTGAAAAGCATGCTTTCCCCCTCATCAAACAAAGCTTTTTACGAGTGTTTTGTAGGCAGTATACATATTATTGGCAAAAATAATTTTTTTTAGTAATTACATAATTTTTTATTCAAGATAGCTATTTGAAATTGTGATTTTATCTATGTGGTAATTTGCAAAGGTATTTTAATGTCTGAGATGATATACTTAACTAATACATTCTCTTGGGTTACTTCTAGATTAAATGACTAGATCTTGATCACTTATATAAATGAACAATATAAATGACCAGGAAGTTTCATTTGAAGTTTTGTTCTCTCTCCCCAAGTTTTCTAGCTCCAATAGCATTACTTAGATCCCTAGTTTTTAGCCAATATCACACCAACAAATTTAATAAAATAAAGATAAATGAATAAAAACCCTCTAGTTTAATTCCACATGGGAAAACTTATTCAAAATAATTTATTCTCAATTTTTTTCCCTAGCCCTTCCCAGCAACTCTTTTTGATAGTTCTCAGAATTCCCATGTACCCTGTAAACATGAAGTTATTCTTAGTATATTAACAGTTATTATCATGGGAGAAGAATATTTTAATATTAATAAAAATAATTTCCACTCACTGCTGGAATAAATTAGTTTATTTTTAAACGATGGTCCAGTGATTGATATTTATAGCATGTTAATTTTTTTTAAGGTAGCTCTGTGTGGAGTCAGGCAGTTTTGGGCCTCTCTGTCTACCCTTAGCATAAAAACTCAGAAATCATTGTGCACATCAATTGGAAACCCAATCCCCTAAACCCAAACAATCACCCCAAGCACTGATGGTCTATCAGGCTTTGCTGACTCAAAGCACTTAACAGGAATTAACAAATAAAATCTTCAAAAGACTCCCCTGAGGTAGGTAAATGTTTTCTGGCGCATTGTTTTCGAGACTATATTTCAGCCTCTGTGCCAAAGCTGAAAGGTCACCATTGCCGATGCCAGGAGTGCCAACGACCTGCTCGCTAATCCGGTTTTTAGAGGGTTGTAATGAGAGCTTCCTATAAACTATGCCTCGCTTTGCATTTGGTTCGAATTAACAATGAAATTTCTTGACCCATTTAAATTATGTTATAGTTAATAGAATTGCAGAGTTGGAAAGGTCCTTCCAAATGATCTAGTTCAAGTCCCTTATTTTATAGCTGCTGGAAAAAACGGAAGCCCAGGGATGAAAAACCCTGCTCAGGTCTCAGTCTTGCCACCAATGGACTGGCCTGCAAAGGTCTGATAGCCATGGCGTAATCTGGAAACCGCCCAAGCCTTTCCGAGAGACGGCACGAGCCCAGGAGGACAGTGAGTAAGGAAGGAAAAAGGGAGAGAAGATATTTTATAAAGAGAAAGAGCTCGACGGGTTTTGTTCGGCTTTGTTTCTGAACAAGCTTCTTTCTGTGCTAAATGACACCATGCCTAAGAAAGCCCATGTTCTATTTCTTAGAAAAATGCCTCGGCTCAGAGCCATCCCCACAGTCCTCCTTAGACACCCAAAATGGGCTAGGAATACTTGCTGAAAAGAATTTTTGCAATATTTCCCTTGAAAAGTCAAGGGTGGTAGGAGGCGAGGGAAAGGGAGAGGCTGTGAGGGGGAAATCCGAGTGCAGATGTAGCAAAGAAGGGGCAGACCCACATGAGGATGAGTGCGGGCTTCCCAAATATGGCGTGCTCTGTGCTGCTTGCGGGACACACCCTCTGCGAACCCAAGCACTTCCAAAGTCTCCATGTCTCTTTGATTTATTTACAGAGAGGAAGGGAGAGGGAGAGGGATAGAGAGTTAGAAACACTGATGAGAGAGGAACATTGATCAGCTGCCTCTTGAACACTCCCTACAGGGGATGTGCCTATAACTGAGATACCTGCCCTTGACCAGAATCGAACCTAGGACCCTCCAGTCCACAGGCAGATGCTCTATCCACTGAGCCAAACTGATCAGAGCTAAAATGTATTTTTTTTATTGGTTACAGAGAGGAACACAGAGGGAGAGATAGAAACATCAATGATGAAAGAGAAACATTGCCCTAGCCAGTTTGGTTCAGTGGATAGAGCATCAGCTTGAGGACTGAAGGGTCCCCAGTTCCATTCTGGTCAAGGACATATGCCTGGGTTGCAGGCTTGATCCCTGATAGGGGCCATGCAGGAGGGAGCTGATGATCCTCTCTCATCATTGATGTTTCTATTTCTCTCTCCCTCTCTTTTTTGCTCTGAAATCAATGAAAATATACTTTAAAAAAAAGAAGGAAGAAAAGAAGAAAGGAAGGAAGGAAGGAAGGAAGGAAGGAAGGAAGGAAGGGAGGGTCATTAATCGGCTGGGGATTGAGCCCAAACCTGGGCATATGACCAACCAGAATCAAACTTGGTTCATAGGTAGACCCTCAACCACAGAGCCATGCCAGCCAGACCTGCAATAATATTTTAAGCAACATCCAAACTTCTTATGAACTCCCTCTCATTCCAATTGCCTACTTAAAAGATCTAGTTTAATGTCTACTAGATATCCCAAAAGTAACACGTTTAAAACTCACTTTTCATTTCTGAAACCTTCTTCCCTCAATGTCCTTCCAAACCCAGGAAATGACAACTCTATTCTTATAGATACTTAGGCCAGACATCTTGCAGTTATCCTTAAGTCTTCTCTTTCCACACATCATATCCAATTTATCACGGATTCCTATTGATCCATACCCTCATTCCTGAGGATTCTTGAGCCTCTGGTTACCTTGCTCCTCTCAGACTATGGCTGCTGTCTTGTTTGCTCGTTTACTGTGAAAACTGGGAGGAGGCATACCAAGAGTGGCCCCTGTGAATTGTTTGCCAAGCACATCCTTTCTACATCATATAATGAGTAAGCTTGCCTCCTGTTGATATCATGGCCAGTGTCTACTATCAGGATGGCCTGACTTTACTTAAATGCTGGTCACTCACTCAAGGAGCTGAACATAACAGATGGGAGTCATAGCTTAAATTTTTAAAGATTTTTGAAATATACTCTGGTAGAAATAGTCAACATATCTGTACCTCCAGGGCCCAGAGTTGTGGGAATAGAAAGTAAAATTTCCCAAATGGGTCACCGGGACTGCTGTTAAGGAGACCTATTTCCGCTTCTATCCTTTGGTTTCATTTATTTTATTTTTAAATATATGTTTTATTGTTGATAGTATTACAGATATTTCCCATTCCCTTCTTCCCCTTTAAATCTCCTTCTCCCAGGCCCCACCCACCCCAACACCCCAAGGTCTTCACCATCTTATTGCTCACGTCCATGGGCTATGCATATCTCTGTATATAGAAGGCTAATATGCAGTGTCCTCTCAGGAGTTTGACCAGGAGAATGGGAATTCAGTCGCTCACAATGACATGTACTGACCACCACGGGGCAGCGCAGAACATGGTGGGCTATCAGTGGTTGTGGTGGGGCCCTGAAGGAGTGAGGGAAGGACCTGGCTGGTTTGGCTCAGTGGATAGAGTGTTGGCCTATGGACTCAAGGGTCCCAGGTTCAATTCAAGTCAAGGGCATGTACCTTGGTTGTGGGAACATCCCCAGATAGGAGGTGTGCAGGAGGAAGTTGATCGATGTTTCTAATAATCTATCCCTCTCCCTTTCTCTCTATAAAAAAATCAATAAAATAAATTAAAAAAAATAAAGAAGCAAGAGAGGGAGGTGGTTGGGGAGGTGGGGAGGTGAGGTGCTAGCCAATCCAAGGTACCCTACTCATGCGTGAATTTCATATTTGATGCACCGGGCCTCTAGTAAGTATATACGATTTTTGGTTATCTCTTCTTGTCCCCCTCTTCCCCCCCGCCCTCCGGCTCCACATTGAGGTATGTCAGTCTGTTCCATGCCTCCATCTTTTTCTCAGATTGGCTTATTTAATTTAGTGTAATATTCTCCAGGCCCATCCATGCTGTTCCAAAGGGTAAGAGACCCCTCTTTTTTACAGCTGCATAATATTCCACCCCTAGCCTTTTTATCCACTCGTCTACCGATGGGCATTTAGTCTGTTTCCAAATCTTAGCTATTGTAAATAATGAACATAGGGGTGCTTCTATTCTTTCTGATTGGTGTTTTGGGGTTGTTAGTATATGTTCGCAGAAGTGAGGTCACTGTGTCAAACGAAGGTTACATTTTTAATTTTTTTTGAGGAAACTCCATACTGTCTTCCGTAGTGGCTGCACCAATCTGCATTCCTACCAGCAGTGCACTAGTGTTCCCTTTTATCCACATCCTTGCCAGCACTTGCTGTTTGTTGATTTTTTATGATAGCTACTCTGACAGGTATGAGGTGATATCTCAATGTGGTTTTAATTTGCATTTCTCTGATGATTAGTGACTTTGAGCATTTTTTTCATATGTCTCTTGGCCATTTGTATGCCCTCTTTGGAGAAATTTCTATTTTTGTCTTCTGCCCATTTTTTAATTGGATTGTTTGTCTTCCTTTTGTTGACTTGCAATTTGGATAATGACCCCTCATCAGATGTATCATTGGCAAATATGTTCTCCCGTACAGTGGGTTCCCTTTTCATTTTGATTGTGGTTTGTTTTGTTGTGCAGAAGCTTTTTATTTTGATGTCCCATTAGTTTATTTTTCTCCTTACTTTAATTTGCCCTAGGACATGTGCCTGTAAACATGTTGCTATGTGAGATGTCTGAGAGTTTACTGCCTATGGTGTGCTCTAAGATCTTTATGGTTTCATGCCTTACTTTGAAGTCCTTTATCCATCTTGAGTTTATTCTTGTTTATGTGCTGTAAGTTTGTGGTCTAGTTTCATCTTTTTGCACGTGTCCGTACAGTGTTCCCAGCACTATTTGTTGCCGAGATTATCTATACTTCATTGTATGCTCTTGCCTCCTCTGTCAAGTATTAATTGACCATACTGGTGTAAGGTCAATTCTTGGGATCTCTGTTCGATCCATTGTTTTGTTTGCCAGTTCGTATGCCAGCACCAGGCTGTTTTGATTGTAATGGCTTTGCAGTATGGTTTGATAGCCAGTATTGTGGTCCCCCCCCTACTTTGTTATTCTTTCTCAAGATTGCTGCAGTTATTCAGGGTCTTTTACGGTTCTATATAAATTTTGAAGTATTTGTTCTAGCCCTGTGAAGTATGCCATTGGCGTTTTAATGGAATTGTGTTGAGTCCATAGATTATTTTGGGTACTATAGACATTTTAATGGTGTTGATTCTTCCAATCCATGAACATAGTACACACTTTAATTTTTTTTGCACCTTCCTCTGTTTCTTTCTTCAATGTCATGTAGTTTTCCAAGTAAAGATATTTTACCTCCTTGTTAACTTTACTCCTAGGTATCTTATGTTTGTTGTTGTTTACAATGGTACATGGGATCGCTTTTTTGATTTCTCTTTCTGAGAGTTCATTATTGGTGTATAAAAATGCCATCAATTTCTGGATGTTGATGTTGTATCCTGCTACCTTGCTGAATCCATTTATTAAGTCTGGCAGTTTCCTGTATAGTATCTACAGTGAGCAATGAAATGATATTAGGATGCATTGATTGATCATAACTCAAACACCCTGGAGAGTAAGTTATTGAACTGTCTATTCAATAACTTATTCTAGTAGTTTGTTTTTTTTAGGGATCAGTCTACACTTGCTAGTGCCCAGATTCTAAAATTCGAACTCATTGTGGATCTAAAAACAAGTAGAGTGTTACTTTAGTTTATTTCAAGTATTTTGTTAAAAGTCATATTTATATGATTATTAGATATTTTGATGACTAGTACTAGTACATATTTTTCTCCCTCTCTCTCCCTTTCATCATCCCAGCCAAGTGGGTGCTATTAAAAGTCTTCCGACTATCCTGCGGTGAGGCCAAGCTCCTCTCACGGCCCAACCCAGTGGGATTTTTATCTTGTCATGCCTACTTCATAAAAGGAAAGAGATGGAAGCCATCACTTATTGGGATATTGAAACATGATGCATCACAACACTGGTGGTAAATAAGCAATTTGATGATTTATTTTACATCAGGATAAACACATTCTGCAAAGCACAGATTATTTCCATGGTGTTCAGAAATACCAATGGCGAGGCTAGCACTCATAAGAGGATTCGTCCTCCAAGGGTATAGAAAGCCATAAACATACAGCTAAGCAGTGGTCTTGAGTAATTCTTCCAAATGAGCACTCTAGCAGACAATTTGTATTCTATTGTTGTTTGTGTGTAGAAATCATTATTAGCTCTTATTGATCCTTGGCTTATGAGATGAATGTGAGGGTGATTACAGTTATGGAAGGTTTGGGTAGCACTTTATGTGAAACTAAGTGGTTAATTAACTAGAACATTTGATATATTGAAAAAGCTCAGCAGGTTACATATTTTATAAAATGGCACTCCTGAAAAAAATGATTATTTATAAAATTCTGAAAAACGCATTTTCACCTACCATTTCTTCCAAAGTTCTGGAGCGACTTAATATTATGTTGTACACCAAATTGGTCTAATAGAATAATCAGCTTAGCATCATTATACCTATTTCAACATTCTACTTATTGGTTAATATTTCTAAAAATTAGAGTTACAAATCGTGAGTGCTGTACCACTATAATTCTGTAATTATTTTGTTCCATCTTTAATTGTTGGCTTTGGCAGGAACTCTCAGAGACATCTAGGTCACCTGGTCTTTCTAGCTGCAGGCAGTAAGACTATGGAGTTCCCAGTTCCAATAGAGCAGGAGAAATTGAGTTGCTTTCTTTCTTTATTCTGACTTGAGTCCTAAAGGGACTAAAATCCTCTTCACTTGGATGAATGTCTCTTGCATTCAGCTGTGAAAATTTTCACACATCAGGAGAAATCAGCAATATGTACTGCTAAAAGCAAAAAAAGAAAAGAAAACACACACACACACACACACACACACACACACACACACACACACACAGAGTTACTGCTAAGCGAAGTTTAAAGGAAACACACCCAAATGTGTGTGCAGGCAAATGAGTGAACAGACTCTGGGGTCCCAAACTCACCATTTTGGTGGGTTATTGTGCATGATTTGTCCATCCTGACAAAATGATTAACCATTTTTGCATCTGTGAATCCCTGACCCCAAGCAGATGAAAGGTAACTCTAGCTATGTTGACAAATGGCTTAGTTATAAAATTCTGGTACAAACAAAGGCATCATAAGGGGTAAAAACCTGTATGAAATAAATTCATGCCAGTTTTCTTATCAACCACCAAGACAACCTTTTTTTTTTTTTTTAAGAATGATGTTTTGATATGAATTATTAATTATATATGGAGGGAAAATATTTAGGGGTAGAAATTTAGGGTGAAAGAGATAGATAATAAGATGTTAAGCAGGGCTCAATTTCAGTTTGGCCAAACCTTAAGTAACCTACCTCATTATCAGCAAAGTGGGTGAACATGAAAATAATTGTTTTAAAATATTTAAAAATTTTTTAAAATTAATTTCAGAGAGGGAGAGAGAGATAGAAACATCAACAATGAGAGAGAATCATGAATCAGCTGTCTCCTTCATGCCCCACACTGTGGATAGAGCCCATAATCCAGGCATATGCCCTGACCGGGAATCGAACAGTGCCCTCCTGGTTCATAGGTCCATGCTCAACCACTGAGCCATGCCTTCTGGGCCTGGAAATGATTCTTGACTCAATTTCTATGGCATCCTTCCAAGATATTCTGGCTTTGAAAAATCCAGTAGGTTCTTCATTCCATATCTTTCCCACCTCAAAGGAAATAAGTATGGACTATAAAATGCTGGGCTAACATTCCTCAAAGAGAAACTGTTGAAGACATGAATAATTTTCTCTTATTTTTCATTGTTCACCAAAACATCAAATCCTAGGACATTCATTTAATAGGTGACAATTAGGATAGTGTGATCTTGGGAATGTGTGTGAGTTACAAATTGTAGAAAACTAGCTAATTAAACTAAAAAACAAAGAAACAAACAGAAGAACCCTGAAGGATGAAGAAGGTGAAGGGACCAAGAAGTACACATTGGTCATTACAAAATAGTCATGGGAATATAAAAGACAGCATAGGAAACAGAGTCAGTAATGTTATAACAATTTATGGTGCCAGGTGGGTACTAGCAATATTGGGGGTGGACTTTGTATCCTATATAATAAAATGCTAATATACAAATTGTCCCCTCAACTGGGAGTTCAACTGGGAGTTCGACCAATGGGTGGGGCCAGCTGGCCCAGCCTGACCGGCCCCAATCAGGATAGGCCGGCGAGACCCCACCTGTGCATGAATTTGTGCCCGGGCCTCTAATAGTATGTAACTATCTAACCACTATGCTGTATACCTGAAACTAATGCAAAATAACATTGACTATAAACTGTAATTTAAAAAAAAAACCCTAAAGGAAAGGACATTTATAGAGAATTAAATAGATCTCGCCTCAACAATCTTAGGTTTTATGTTTAACCCATGACACCATAATAATTTCCCCAAAACGATAGTAACAAGAACAGACATTCCATGGATCTACTTGATTCAAATGTGTGAAACAGTCCTCAGTTCTAGTTATTAGATGACATCTAGGCCAGTGTTTCCCAAAGTTTTGATGTGTATGAATCACCGTAAGACCTTGTGAAAAAATGCAAGTTCTAATGCAAGTGGCGTGAGAGTTTGCATTTCTAAAAAGTTCCCAGATGACCCTGATGTGGAAAGACCAAGAATGAGACTCCGACATGCATGGAATTAGAAAACTTGGAACAATTCAGAAGAGCGTCTAAGGGTTATTAATTAACAATTGATCAACTAGATCTGGGAGGAAAAGTAATGACTTCCAGGAAAAATAGTAAATGTGGCAAGAGAGAGAAAAATGAATAATAAGGTGATTGAAGCACATCTAGGGCTTGTAGCAGAGGTTGTTTTTTTTATTCCACAGGCAGCACAATTACAAGTGAGTTTTCATGAAGCTCCAGGGTCTGTGTAACATCTGGAAGGATTTTATGACAGTGAGAAGTGCTGAATATGAAAAAAGGTTGCTCAGAGAAGCCAGGCAGTCCCCTGTTAGGAGTTTGGGGTGATTTAAGAATGTCCCTTCTCAGAAAGGATGGCTTTTCTTCATCACCTCTTAAAGTCCTCTTCCTGGTAAACATGGGCAGAATTGCCCCATCAGCTTGGTAATTTTAATAATATGTTTGTATTTAAAAATCATTTGGAAGCCAATTCTAAGTATCAGAGCTGATAACAGACCTCGCCACAATACCATTGTTAGCTATGAAGTTTATTTATTTATTTTGGTTGTATTGGAGGGTTTCTCTGGGAGAAAGACATTTATTAGTTTACTTCGCTCTGCATGTGATGGTCCTTTAAGTCTCCATGCTATTTCTCCCCCCACCCCCATTGGCTAACTAGAAGAAAAATAAAAATATATACACTACACGAATTTATATCATTTAAAAAAAATAAAACTTCACAATTTATGAGTGAAAGGTATAGAAATATAGTCTCAATTTTTAAAAATGCAATAAAAAAAAACAAGAGAGAGAGAAGCAGAGGCAGGAAGGAAAAGAAAATGTTGAGGATGTCACTATCCAGCTATCCCAGAGTGCACTGGGTGTTGAGACAAACATTTCAATAAAGCTCTACCACTTACTTAACTACTTAATTTTAGCATATAAAATAAGAGTTTCTAAGCTAAATTAAAAAAATAGATTCTGTTTAAAATAACAAATAGCCAAAAGACACACTTTGGAGAGAGAAAAAAAGCTATTCCTCACAATTAACATTATTAATAATTGCTTAGTTGTGAGGTCTCAATGCTTGCTTATTTAAAGGGATTTGGAGTCTTCCAAATACATACTCTTCTGTGTTAAAAATAATAGCTGGAGAGTCTTTTGCCACCAGTATGTGGGTGGTAGGAGGAAGTGGAAAAAATAAAACTTCACAATGCCTTACGATTTATTAATAAGTTTCATCTCTGTTTGGAATGTGGACCACTAATTACATGTGTGTCTAATCACTCACTGGCGGGAGGAAGGGGTTCAGCCATCAGCTCCAGAGACAGCCACCCTTCATTTTTTGCAAAAGGATAACTTTACAAGTGCCACTTCCCAAGCCATTCTCAACCCACCACATTTGCAGGCAAGCTGAAGACTCCCCATGTGGGCCCACTAACTTGGATTAGCAATTGAAAGTGGGTTTGTTTGTTTGTTTGTTTTGTTGTTTTTGGATGTCAGAGTTACCCACCGCTTTCTGCAAATGATGATGCATTGGTCTTGCTTTGCTGGGTGACATGGCCCAAAATAGCCCATTGCTGTGCTATTACCAACCCAGAGGCGGAGGAAAACAAAACAACAAAAAAAGCCACCCAGGATGTCTAATTGGGATCAATTAATTAACTAACTTACTCAATAAATGTGAAATCAGTGAAGTCAAGACTGCGTAGATGTCACATTTAAATTTTGTAAGGAGCCCCAATAAGTAATGTATTCTTCAATGGCCCCATGTTTGATGTTCATGGCTCTCTAAAAGAGGTGATCTCAAAGGAATATCTGTGAAGGTAGCATGAGGCAGGGTGCGGATGATGTTTTGTGAAGTTGGACTCTTGAAACCTGTTTGGTTTTGTGAACCAATGTCACCCAATACATTCAATCTAAAAAGTAAAAAAAAGAAAAAAGAAAAAAAAAGAATACCTGCTCAGAAACTTACACCAGCTCTTCCTTGTTGATGTTTTAAATATCATAACAAACTCCATACCAGGTGCTTCAATCCCCTTCCTGAGTTACCTTTATGTTTTCCTACTGTCAAGAGGAGTTACTACTTTTATTAAAAATGTTTACTTGCTTGTTCGCTCAAATTGCCAGCCATTCCTCTGGATTGCCTTGTGCCGCCTTTGGCCCTGGCTTCTCCTTACCCTGGCTTCCTCACATATTTGGTGACTTTTACCTTATACAATGCAGGGGTTTGGGGTGCTGGTCCCCCTCAGTTGAAAATTCCTCTATGACTTTTTGGTTGTACAGTCACCCTTTTTATTGGTGGAGTCATCCAATCTCAGATGGAAAACAGGCTTTTCCATCCGTAGCTGAGGACCTGCAGTTGGGATAGAAACATTGATGAGAGAGAAACATTGATCAGCTGCCTCTTGCACACCCCCTACTGGGGATGTGCCCGCAACAAGGTACATGATCTTGACCGGAATCGAACTTGGGACCTTTCAGTCCGCAGGCCAATGCTCTATCCACTGAGCGAAACCGGTTTTGGCCATTGTGTCACCTTTAACAACGAACTCACTGTCGGGAGTGCTTCTCCCTTTTGGAACCGAGTCTCATGCCGTTGAGATGGATTTCACTTGTTCCATGGCAGAGGTTTTGAACAACTGTGTGGGCTCGTCTCCTCCTTATTTAGCAAGCATTTCTCAACTTGTTTTTCAACAAGTGTCTTCCAAGAACCACATGCACTGGCATAATCGGGGTACTTAATAGAAATACTCATTTCTGGAACCACTAAGTCAGACTCTGTAAGGTTGGGGCCTAGTAATGAGTCCTTGAACAAGCGAGTCGCTGACGTGCCAGAGTTGCAAACCTCTGCATTAAAACCACTTTAACATCCCCTTTTCACTTGTATTTCTTCCTAGAGGAAAAATTCCAGCTCCTTTAAGTTTCCCTCCTAACGTCCATTTTCCAGATTTTCTCTGAACCTGCTCCAACTTGTTTGAGTAGCAGGGGGTGGATTTTTAGGCTTATTTTCAAAGAGTTCTGCATGCCGTTCCCATGTGTGGGTTTCTGCCCAGTATTTACAGAGAAGTTTTTTTAATAGGCAGTGTTTTGGAAAGTGACTACTGAAGATGTGAAATGGCAAGGAAAATGAAAAAGTTGCTTTAACTTTCACATAAGACTTCCTTGAATTTTATATTTAATCTTCAGCCTAAAACTTGGTTCTTCATCACTATTATCTTAAATGAACCTGACTCTGCAAACACTATTTAAAAATATTGTGTTCATTCACTTTAGATCCCAAAGTCCTCAAAGTCCCCTTCTTCATTGACTATGCTTTTATGAATTTTATTTTGAAAAATAACACCGATTCAGGGAATAATTTATTTTTATTTTTATTTTTTATTATTTGAGAATAGACCATTAGTCATTGGGCTAACTCCATGAGTTTGTTTGTGTTTTCAAGTCAGTGTTTTCAAGAGTGCCTTCTCAGTTCAGGGAACTGTTTCTTTAAAGTGCCCTGGGAATTCTGGAGCCAATATATTGACAAATCTTTCATTGGTCTGGAGTGGCTGATCTGAACAGGGCGTGGGCCTTGAAAGTAAACTTGTTTTGGCTTGTGTCAACAATAAATATTATCTTCTTCTCAGCCCACCCAGGAGTTCATAAGACTTAGCAGAGGGCTGGTAGAACCCTCCTATTGTAGCTAACACTGACCCTCTTCTACATGGTCAGACCAGTGCAATGACATTGAGCCCACCTAGGTCATCCAGGACAATCTCCTTCCTTGAGGTCAGATGATTAGCGATTTTAATTCATTTTGTAACCATAATTGTCCTTTACCTTGTAACGTAACATAGCCATGGGCTCCAGGAAGTAGGATGTGAGCCTCTGTGAAAGGGCCATTATTCTGTCTACCATACATTTCATCAGAGAAATAGCTAATAATTATCATTTAAATCTCCAAGTGTGGCCCCTCTACCAGCAGCATCAACATCACCTGGGACCTTGTTAGGTTCCGCCCCGGGTCTACTGAATCAGAAACGTTAGCTCTGAGGCCTGGCGGTCTGTATTTTTACAAACCCTCCAGGTAATTTAGTGCCCACCAATGTTTAAGAATCATTGCTTTAAGTGGTATCATAAGGAACCAGAACACAGAGTCAAGCCAACACTCTGTTTTGACCCGGCACTGTCAGGCGGTAAAGAGCTTTACATTTTAGTTAGAATTTAAGCTTCCGGGAACCTACAGGACCTGGAGGTGCCCTGGGGCCTGTGAGGAGGAGTACAGACAGCAGTTCCTGACGTTTCCATCTTCTCCAGTCCACACTGACGGAGGTGGCTTGATTTTATTATTTACTTATTACTTTTTATTTTTTTGGGGGGGAGGGAGGGACAGGTTATATAAAGTTTTACAAAGTTTCACTTGGAAAAAGTTACCACTAAATATTTTTTTTTCTAAGAACAATTAACTATATTGAATGTTATTTACAACTTTATGAATTGGGTCCAGCAGAAAATCTCCCACACTTGTATGGGTGACTTTTGCCGCAGGTCTAGCTGAGAAAGGTACAATGCAGAGCGATCTAGAACCCTTTGTCAACATAGACAAAAACTATTCAAGACTGCCCATTCCCCCTTCAAACAAACAGAGACTCCCGGCCTTTGCTTTATCTCCTGCAAACTGAGGCTCTGAGGCAAACATGGACTTCCCCAGGCCCTGCAACTAGAAATGGAATGGAGCTGACATTATCCACCCTGTTGAGCCATCAGCTCATCATTTGTGGCTGATCGTGGTGCCTGAATGGAAAGATGATCCACTTGAAAGACACACCCAGATAAACGAAGGCTTGTCCTGAAGGCTTGCCAGCTGGGTGCCTGAAGCTGGCATCTGAGAGAACTTTCCCAGGAACTGGAAGCCCTCGAAGCACCAGGCATAAAAGTGATGGAAGAATAAGCATGGAAGAAGCTTGGAAAATCTGTGGATTTAGTGTTTGCATCTTATAGCTTTGCATAGGGCTGGGTTTTTTTTTAACGTGCAGAGAGTGCGTCAGCATCCAGGGGCCTCTCTGGGACTCGCATGCCCTTGGGTTTCCTCCCTTCCACCACTGTCTCTCCTGTCCACGCCAGATCTATGACGGGACCATCCTGAACATAGCAGGCTCTGTTTCTTCTGTCATTGCCAATCCTCTTGGATTTTTGTAAAGCCTTCAAAGTCTTTTCCAATTAAGAATTCAAAATTTAAGAATATTAATGGAAACATGATGTGACAGGAAACTTGCTAAATCCTGGGATTTTAGGACTGAGCAAAACAGACATAGTTCCTGGTCTTACTAAGCTTAAATAAGGCTATGCATTTATTTCCCTGTATTCCACTGGATTATGCAGATACCATATTTTTTCCTTTCTACTAGTCTAATGGCTCTAACCATTTTGTGATGTTACCTATTTGTTATTTTAACCTTTATCTCTGATATGAACACATTTTTAAAGCAAACACCATGTCGTTCTGAAATCATATGCTATTTTAAGAAGACTGCTTGAATTACATTTACAACTGCCTTCAGGCTGTGTCCATTTTTACGTGGATTAATTCCTTGCCTTTGTTTTCTAAAACCTAATTAGGCTTGAGAGTCATTATGAAATAGGTTAGACAAGTTTTGATTTGAATCTTAGATTTGCAGAGAGTTTTTGTCTCTCTCTTCTAACTTTATTTATATAGATAACTTTAATATTTCTAAGTCTCAGCTTTCTCATTAAAAAGGGAGATTATATATTACCACATAAGGCGGTTGTGAAGGTTAAACTATATGTGTATGAATACTTACATGTATATATATAGTTGGACATATACTTTTAAATGGAGTGATGTTTATTAAAAACTATGCCTGACATATAATGAGTGCTCAATAAGAACGATTTTCCACACCCTCAACTCCTCCTAGTCAATTATTCTTATGAAATACGAACTCTTTGGGTCCCTTTCTCATCAGTCCCATCATGGTAAGTCTTGTGTACAGATCTGCACTGGCCGCCTGTTGTTTTTTCTCTCCCATCTTGCACCTGTGATTTTCCCAAAGCGTTGCTCTCACCATGTTACTCCCATGCTCGGGTACGCACTGCAAACATTTATTGCTCCTTGCAATACTCTGTCTGGTGTTCTCTGTGCTTTACTTTTGTTTTACCCTTGAAAAAGCTGCGTTTGTCATCTCCCTTGCAAAATCTGTTCACTGTGCTGATACCTGTTGCTTTTTTGCCCCTAGATTACCCTGCTCAGTTTCTCCTCTGAGTCTTTGCTTATACTGTATGCGAGCCAGCCTTCCTTTTGAAAGAAAATACTTAAAAGTTCAGTTAAAAACTGCATGCGCTTAATATGCTTTATTAGGTAGGTCTCTTTGATAATAATCTTGAGAAATCCAATAAGCTTAGGCCAAGAAAGTAAGTTATTACTGTATGGAATCCAAGTATAATTTTCACCACTACACTATGGGAGGACGAGGATTCAGCAAAGTCATGGGGACCGCTGGGCCCAGAGACCAGACACGCATCAGGACCTGCTCCATGTCTCACCACTGCTTTTCTGGGCCTTCTGATTTCACACTGTCTCCTCGGAGACTTGATCCTTTCACACCTAGGGCCCTTTGCCCATGGTTATTTCCAAGAGGGAGGCTGACTTTCTTTTAAGGACTCTGATTGGTCCAGCTAAGAGTAGGTGTTCACTCCTGTGCTGTGTAACTCTGCCTTGGCGGAAGGGTAATGCAGAAGATGGAAGTTCCCACAATAGTTGTGTGTGTGTGTGTGTGTGTGTGTGTGTGTGTGTGTAGGGTAAGGTAGGGTATGGCTGGGAGTAGGGAAGGAAGAATGCTTGATGCCAATACTGTAGATGTATTATTATTAACAAAATAATTTTGAGTTTGTTATGCTCTTCTGAGTTTGTCATCATGGAAGGTAATGCCATCTTCTCACGTGTCCTTTGGTATTAGTGAGAGAGATGCTTTGCTGACTTATGGCCTGCTGGCATGACTAGAAAAACATGTTATGCTGTTGTAACTCTGCTTGCAAGGGATTCATGCAGAGCTTGGGAATATAATTGTTATTTATCTTCTGGATGTAACTATAGTATTCAGAATAGTGTCCTCATTGTAATATTCATAGAAGTGTCACACAGTTTAAACTTAAGGTTTCAACTGTGTTGAACATATACTTCTGCAACGAAATAACACGCACTGTTATCTTCTATGTATACCACTTGTTATGTCCAGGCTGCTGCTGAACATCAAATAGCCCACCAGCAATACTCCCATGACACTATTTTAATAACTACCGTGTTTCCCTGAAAATAAGACATCCTCCGAAAATAAGACCTACTTCATGGAAACATAATACATCCCCTGAAAATAAGACCCAGCACATCTTTGGGAGCGAAAATTAATATAAGACACTGTGTTATTTTCGGGGAAACAGGGTAGATCAGCCTCATTTTAGATAATGTCTTTTGGTACAATGGTTGTTACAAAGAACAAGAAAGATAACTACAGACTCATTCAAATATTTATCCTCCAAAATGGAGTCACCTTCATTCCATAAAGAAAGTTGACTCTAGTCACATATTGAAGTTCCATTTAATTTTGTGATTGCCCTTTCATCTTGATGAGACTTTTGAAATTTAGGAAAATCTCCATTACATTTGCATCTGTCAAAATTAAAGAGAAAACAAAAGACATGTAGGCATCACATTCAGACTTCAGGCTGCTAATAGCCCTGTGGGTTTCCCTACCTGTACATTTAATAACTGAAATGAAATGTTAGTACTTAACCGTTGGAGTCCTCTATGGTTTTGGTTCTCACTAAATAAGCTGCTGACACAGCATGCGGGCTTGTAAAAGATAAAAAAGATCCTCTCTGGTCTGAGCTAAGGCACCCTCTCCTACTGCTTTGCTTTACATATGCCTGTGTGGGGCTAAACATCTGGTAGACCACTTATTTGTGAATGAGGGCAATTATCCATGGCACAGGTGCGTTATCCCCTGAAAGATCTTATTTCATTCGAATATAGACATGTCTGCAAATAATTTATGAGGTGCACTTATTTTATAGTCATTTATCCCGTGGAGAATAGTTGCTAATCTGCTTTTCTTCCCTTTTCATTTTTCCCCTTCCTTTCTTCTTTCCCTCCTTCCTCCCTTCCTTCCTTCCTTCCTTCCTTCCTTCCTTCCTTCCTTCCTTCCTTCCTATATGGTTGAGTTGTGACATCTTTTAGCTGATGTAGTATATTTTTATGAATATATACGTGCTAAAGAAGATACTGATCCTCCCCTATAAACCTTAGAAGAGATGCTGTAATTTCCAAAGTAATTCCTTATAAGCAGTAGGTTCTTGATAGCACTTCCATGTTGATATTACTTCTCTCTCTCTCTGTTGATGTTAGTGGTGGATGTGGAAGTCAGCATCATACTTCTTTTTGCTGATGTGCAGATTCTATTAGCTTTCCTCTTGTTCTGCTTTTTTCCCTTCTTCCAACAAAGCTTGAGTCTGTGGATACTCCTTGAAAGTCAAGGAGCTTCTAATTCTTTGAAAATGGCAAGTTATCATTTGCATTTTACATGTTTGCAAATAATTAATATACGTATTAACAGACGTGGCAAGACTTTGGACTTATTCCCTAACAGGCAGCATTCTTTTTAAAGTCCATTCTGAGTTATTTGAGATGAAAGGCAATGGAATTTTTTCTCTTTACTCAGCCTGCATTGTTCTATATAGAGTATCTCCTATAGATATTCATACATTGAGATGTTTAACTATAAAATGGAACAGAAATGATGGGTCAACATTAGTGCTTAGATTGTTTGGAACAAATCATTTAAGCTCTTTGAATTCAGCCAACTGGTTAAGCATATGTCCTCGGGAGACACAGACCTGGGTTTGAGTCCTGCCTCTGTCCCATCACACACTATGTGATCTCTCTTAAACTTAAATTTTCTAAGAAAATGAGGATAAAAATCATGATAATGTACAATAATTTGTCTAAAATGCTGTCACAGTGCTTTAGAGAGGAAAGAATTACTGTTAGTTAGTGCTCATTACCTATTAACCATTATTATTAGTACATACGAAACTAGTAACACCTGCCCTGCAAGTCTCAGAGATTATTGTCAGCATCAAATGGTGATGTATTTATAAAATTCTACATAAATGTAAAATACTATTTTGATATTTTGTAAGCTATAACTACCCTCTGTAAAAGAATCCTGCTTTTAGTGGTGCTAAATTTTTGGAAATTCTTTCTTGTTCACTGTTGTATCCATAACACTTAGCATAGTGCCCGACACACGGAAGAGCTCCAGAACGTCATGTTGAATACATGTTGTGTTGCTTACTTAACCCTTTTTTGAAGCTTGAAACAGATTCTAGTCCTTCCTTCTATCAGTAAGGTTTTTTAAAATTTCCCTTTGTTGGGAGTCACTTGGAAAAATAGAGATTACGTTCAATTTTTGAGGGTCTGGAGAAGAAGTCACATGAATGGAGCACAGTATCTATTTTTAAAATATATATATTATTGATTTTTTACAGAGAGGAAGAGAGAGGGATAGAGTGTTAGAAACAACGATGAGAGAGAATCATCAATCAGCTGCCTCTTGCACACCCCCTACTGGGGATGTGCCCGCAACCAAGGCTCATGCCCTTGACCAGAATTGAACCCGGGACCTTTCAGTCCGCAGGCTGATGCTCTATCCACTGAGCCAAACCGGTTTTGGCGGAACACAGTATCTTTCAAGGTGAAGCAGACCCTCTAGAAATGTGGTCTCACTTTACTTTCTCTATCAGTTGGTATTGAGTGGATTCTAGGGACTCAAGGAATACAGGGGGAGAACCTACTGGGGTTGAGTGATAAGCCAGGCAGGAGAGCTGGCCGAGTTAGCGTTAGGGTAGGAAGTTAGGCTGCTCTATGTTAGAAACAGTGAGAAAATGCATGACTGATTTTAAAGACTATCCCTCTCACTTTTATTTCTCTCTCAAGAGAGAGAATAAGTAGAGCATTTAAAGAAAAGTTATTGTAAGATCAAGGGAAGGAAAGTGGAGGGGGAAGAGATAGGAACTATTTTTTTTAATAGCCAATGGATTATACCATCTTTATTTGTTGCAGCAAATTTAATTTAAACATGTTGAATATTTGGTATCTTATGAGCCTAGAAAATATACTCACACATCTTCCTGTAATTTTTTTTCTACGAAATCACAGTTGTGTCTCCTGTGATATGTACCTAGAGTGATAGGATGTCCGTTTCTGGTATTTATTTTAGGCAATGTTTCTGTTCTTGAATGAGGATATCATTGGAAACCTTGAGTTTGTCTGAGTTAAACAGCAATGCTGATAAAATAATCTAGTGGCTCTCAACATGAGTTGGGAATCATATTTGCTTGTGATACTTCTAAAAAAATGACTCAGACCTCCATGTTCAGTAATGGGGGAGTTTAGGGTGAAGGAGGTAAGGGGGGAGCGGGGGGTGAATGGTTTGTATTTTGAAAAATTCTGATGCAGGTGATTTTTAAAAAATCCTCACTGAAGATATGTTTTTATTGCATTTTAGAGAGAGAAAAGGAGAGAGAGAGAGATTGATTGGTTGTTGTACACACCCAGACCAGGGGCTGTACACACCCACAGCCATTTGGTGTACACAATGATGCACCAACCAACTGCACCACCTAACCAGGGCAACGCAGGTGATTTTGATTGTGGAAACCCCCAATTTGGTTCAACTTCAAGGTTTTTACAAATGAGGACTTTTGAGTGAAGAGAAGGGAAGTTTTTTTTGTTTGTTTGTTTGTTTATTTTAGAGTGTACTGACCAGCGACTGAAGAGTTGCCAGTGCTCCAAGCAAAGAGGCAGGAAAATGCCCAGTCATGCGCATTAATAAGGACAATTGAGAGATTTTGCACCCGATCAAGACCAGAGCCCAAGCAGATAATAAGTCCTCAAAACGGAACCTTTTCCCTCCCTCCCCCAGGTCCCCACAGGGCATGTGACAGCATTGCTGGCATAGGAAGGAGCTCAAGCATAGTGAGAAAGCCATTAATGCCTCACCTGCCGGAAACAAATGCAAGAAATGGGAGGCTCTCCTGTCTCCTTACGTCACCCGTGTCCTATTAGCTGGGGCTTTGGGTGCAAACCTAAATATTAGTTATCTTTCTCCCATTAATTATTGTCACACGGATTTAAAGGGTCAGAGACTTGGAAGTTAATGCTTCATGCAGTGTGGGAAAAGGAGCACTCTGCCCTTTGGCTGCTGTTTTTCTTTCTGGCTGACTGCAGACCAGTTGTTTCGGGCCCCATCTCAGCAGGCTGGCAAAATGCTCATTTGCATAGGGCAGCAGTTCTCAGGTTGGGAAGAGGCGGCGTCCAACTCACTCTTGATTTCAGGTGAGCACATGGATCCCAGGACCTATCCCCGGTCAGCGTATCGGGTGTGTTTCATGCCTGTTCTTTCTTTATATACACAGATGACATCCGTGTGTTCCCGCACTATGACCGCCCCGAGTTTCTCTTGTGTCAAACACCGTTCTTTCCTACAAACAAACTAAAGCCAGCCCAAAGTTTTCTGTGCTGTTTTACTTGGAATCACGTGATGCAGCATGGGGTTGAGAGGTAACACACTTCTAGTTGGAACTAGCTTGAGGTTGAAGCGTGTTCATTAAGCTTTCAGAGTTTAGGACCCATCAGAAAATGAGAACAATAATAATAGCCACTTGGCTTATCATATGGGTTAAATGGGAATTTTGAAGTTGAAATGGTAAAGCAAGTAATTATAACTTATTGCAACAAAAATGTCTGTAGTCAGTCTTGATCGTCCCCATCATTGATTGCTGTTCTCAATAGGGGCTGAATTTTGCAGTTGAACTCCTTGGGAAAATCACACCTCTATGGAATCTTTATCAAAAGTCAAGTCCACACTAAAGAATACACTGGAAAGGAAGCATTGAAGAGTCCGTTTTTAACAGGTGGTGAGATCTTATGAAGATAGCACCGAGCACGTGGACAGGCCCGTGGGGAGGCCTCACCGGCGGCCGGACGGGGGGAGCAGTGGCTGGATACGCTCACCTGGCAGCGGACAGGTGGAGAGGCAGCGGGAGAGCAACACCGTTGGCTCTGATGCTTGACATTAATCACATTCCTATGGAAATTCTGCAATTTTTACAGCACGCTCCTGGAAGGGAACTGTCAAACTCTATTGGACGCTCACCTACACGTTATTTAAGGATAAAACAAACAAACAAGTACAACCGCCAAGTGGTTTCGCCCCAGCAGCATCCTGAAGCAGAATGTAAGCAATACGAAGTTTGTTGTGGTAGCCAGCCCTGGAGCGTTCTGTAACGTTTTGAGGGCACAGGCCTCTCTCTTGTGGTGGGAAGTCTTTTGCTGGAAAAATACTGGCTAGGACACAGCCGGTTCCCTTCTCCAACTGCAGCTCTTCCTTGCAGATCTGAGTTTAATTTCTCTCCGGAAGCACTGGAGGGTGTTGCTGCTAGAATAGCGATTTGGCTTCTTTGCCTGTGGAAGGAGCAAACTGGTAGCTGTTAGTAGAATGATGGAATAATTTGCTCAGGCAATGCGATTCCATGGCTTGCTTCTATACCAGGGGTGGGCAAACTTTTTGACTCGAGGGCCACAATGGGTTCTTAAACTGGACCGGAGGGCCAGAACAAAAGCAACCTGACCATGCTGGCACTCTCATCTTGGGATGCTGGTGAAGGAGTGGAGGGGAGAGCAAGAGAACCCTCTGCTCTTTCGACTCCGCGGGCCAGATAGAACAGCCGAACAGGCCAGATCCGGCCCGTGGGCCATAGTTTTCCCAGGGCTGTTCTAGACCCTTTGAGTTATACCTCTTTTCCATAGAAGAAAGGTGGGTTCTCTTGAAGACCATGGAGTTGGGCTGGTGAATATCAATAAAAGTTTATTAAGGAAGGAAGTAATGCATAGTATTTCTGTTGCTTGCTTCCCAATGTTCCTACTGTCTGTAGGCTTCTACTCCAATACTCATAACTGGTTAGTGAATGACAAGTCTTTAGCTGGAGGTCTCAGGTTTCCTTTGCAGTTTCACAATATCAGCAAAGATCTGGCTCCTTCAGTCCCTCCGTTACACCATCAACAAGTTAATGCTATCTCCCCCCGTAATCTGAAGACAGATTGTTAGAGCTCCAAGCATCATTTTAAAGCAGGAAACAGGGTTAAGGGAAGGGAGGCCTTTCTTTTCTCCCCATTTTCTTGTATCATGGAAGAAAATCAGTTCCAGAATTCTCTCAAGGCTACTCTGGCTTAGATCTCATTGACCAGAATGGGATCACATGTCTGTATCAGCAGTCACTGGCAAAGGGGAATGGGTTTCTCATGGTTGCCTTACCGGTCATGATTCTTACTGGGGTTAGGCAAATGCTCTCTCCCATAAGGAAACGGGGGTTCAAAAAGAGGAAGTAGGGAATGACCACCATCACTTTCTACCATATTTCTTCAAGGCAGCACCTACATCATATTATTCAATTATCCTTAGCATCTAGCATAATGATGGTCCATGATAAGGCCTCAAGAAATCTATAATAATAAAAGCATAATATGCTAATTAGACCTACCCTCCTTCCGAGGACCTTCCAGAGGAAGCCAAGGCTGCAGCCTCACCCACAGCTGCTGCGAGGGAGGGATCCGGGCAGCCACCGAGCTGTGAAGGCCTGCTCTTGCATGAATTTCATGCACGGGGCCTCTAGTTATTAAACAAATGGTAAATGGATGGATCCAGAGAGCCAATAAATAACTAAGAATTGATCCCAATAATAGTGGCATTAATTGAGAAATGAACATATTCCAGATAAACAATAAATATAATTTCTAATTCTTGTAGCCACTCTCTAAGGTGGGTTTTAATATCTTCATTTTATTTATCGAGAAACTAAGGCAAAGATAACTTGAGGAACTTGCTTGAAGTCATAAACTTAGAAAATGGAAAGCCTGTGTGGTTCCAAAATCCAGTTTTCTTCTTGATACCGGAGTGTCTCTCCTTGTGGGGACATGGTTTTTGGCTCCCCTTGGCTTGCCTGATGTGATCATTTTATTTAGTGTCTTCAAGGAATAGAGAATCTCTGGTAGACACTGGAGTCTATAGCTTGTATCTTCCCGAAGCATCCATATCTGTAAATGAATCAAATTGAATGGGAAGGCAGCAGGCAGAAGTGAAATATAGGTAACACATCAGTTTCTGAGTTATTTTTTAAAATTGATTTTCTAACCTGTTCAACTTAGTTGTTAAGTTTTGAGACTTTGAAAAATAAGCTACTTGAGCTAGGGAGAATGTATAGTTTCCTTAACTGTAAAATGGGGAAGATAATAGTATCTATTTCTCATAGGATTATGCAGATTTAATATTTGGTTATTCACATGTCAAGTACTTAGCACAGTGATAGACACATTCTAAGTTCTATTTAACATGGCTATCTCGGTAAGAACAGGGACTATGCCTTCTGAGCTCACCGCTATAGCCTTTTCATAACTTCACCAGAGAGCTGGAGCGTACATATAGTAAGTGCACAGCAAACAAGATGAATGGGTGAAGATAGAGACAGCTACTTTAACAAATCATTTTGTATTCCCCCCACCAGTAATTCTTATAGTCTAACTATAGTACATAATAAAAGAAAGGCATGGCTTGCCTTTGTAACTTGGGCATGCAAGATTTTAATGTCCGTCCACGCTATTTGAAAACCTACTTAAATCTTTAAGCTTTGCCTTGGTTCTGCTGGACATCAGTGCTTGAATCCCGGTAAGCTTCCAGCTCATGTAGACAGTCAGCTTTGAACCTTCCCAAAGGTTCAAAATAAAGGTTTCTTTATTTTAACAGGTTTATTACATTTGTCTTATTTAGTGAAGCTCTTCATTTTCTCTTCTCCTATTAGAGAGCCCCAAATTTTTACTGTCTAATTGGTTGTCCTTCAAGAATTTATTGAATTTCTTGGCAGGATTTTTAGTGAAGAAGGATAGATATTTTAAGTTTTTCAACCACTTCATCTTTGGCCTCATTTTTATATATATATGGTTTCTGTCTACAGACCCTTCAAACTCTTGTAATAGAAAAGAGGCAAACCAAAGACATCAATCAGCTGGTGGAAGGTATTAGGCTATTGGTCCATATTCATTAATTTTACCTATGGCAAATATACTAGTCCCTAGCAGTAGGCCATTAAGACATTCTAATGACTGATATAGGAAAGGATGTTGACTGAACCTTGATAGGACAAGATCCAGGGGGCAGAAGATAGAAACCCTGATAGAACAAATAAAACCTGGAGGGGAAGGAGGGCAGAGTTGGAAAGAAAAGGAGAATGAGACTGAGAAGAAAGGGGCTAATGTATGAGTAAAATGAAAATACACAAGTAAACCTTTAGAAACAGCCTTTTAAAATGTCAGCCAGTACAGATAAGGCTTCCTTTCACTGGTAATAATGCATGTGAAATGCATTATTCAGAAAAGACAATATCACCAAAGACAATATGTATGGTGACAACTTTGCCTGTTGCAGAAGGAAGAAGAAAAATAGCGACGTGGATGTGCTTCAAGTAAATGAAAACGAATCCAGTTCATAATCAAGTAAAAATGTTATGGGTCCAGAGCCAGAGAATATTCTTATAGTGGGCTTTTTTCAGCACCCTAAATTTAACCAGATGGAATGCTTTTTAAAGCACCACCCTATTCAAACTTTGGAAGTGAAGAATTTGTCTTTTAATGGTAAATTTGCATTCCATCAAAAGATGGAACACATCTTCCCCAGCTTACTTCATTTCCCAGAGATAAAGTGTAATGTAATTACTGTTTTACTCTGTGAGCTATGCAGGATACCTGGATTTCCGAACAATTATTTCAGACACGATCCGGCAGAGGTATACAAACAACATGGGTTGAGGCACATTAAAAATGCGAACTCCATTCCTGGTATATTGAAAACCATGCAACCACAAATTCTTGTTGGTTTTAATATGAATATCCTATTTCACAAGCCCCAAATAGTGAGGTTAGAGAGAGAATACTCACTACCCCGAATATGGAAAAAAATTAATGCAGCTGAATTATTAGGGAGAATCTAGTTGCCGAAATGCAAATGGGTCAACAGCGAGCTAACACAGCCCAACAGGGAACCATGAGCTCTGTCAAAAGTTGTTGGCTTGGAAGTAGTCCCGTGTGCTACTGAAATAGCATCTTGATTTCCTGATAGCCACGGCAAGTGGAAGCAGCAGTGGTGGAATTAGTGCCCATGTTGCTCTAATTTCTATACAATGGGCTGTGCTTTCATTAGTCAGGTTGATTCAGACATCTGCTGGTGCTTGGAATAAAAGCACAATTTTAACAGTCAACAAATATTTATTGAATGTCAAATATGTATCCAGCACTGTGGTAGGCCCTGGGACTGTGAGAAGTGGTAGATACAAAGAGAACTAAGACACTCGCTTATTCTTGTGGAATGAACAAGCCCAGCAAAGGATCCAGTTGTGGAGACAGCATGTCATATTGTGCTGGAGGCTTTACTTGAGATCTGCACACAGTGCACAGAGGGTCGGGGAAGGCAGCTAGGATTGCTCCTGGGGTAAGTGAGGGAAAGTTCACATGTATTTAGGACATTGCTTGGCCAAGAGAGAGGAGAAAGGAAGAGCATTCAGGAGAAAGAAGAGTATTTCTAAAGCCTAGGAGGTTTGATAAATCACATGGGAATGGCGGATGAGTTGGTGTGGCTAGATCAGAGTGCATGAGAGAGATATTATTATTACTTTTGAGTCTCAAGATAATCCCATGAAGTGAGTGGACACCATGACCTCTACTTGATAGATGAGGAGGCAGAGGATCAGCAGGGTGAAGCAACTTAACCAACATCTCACCCAACTTGGGATCATTTTCACAGCTTTCATTTTCTAACCTTGAGTAGTAGCTCTACAGATAAGAGCACACCTGAATTTTGGTCCATGATATTAAAATGTTAATGTGGGAGAAAAGATGAAGTCTTAATGAAAGTTATGCTAAACATGGTAAACTTTCAAATACTTGAGAGTGAATTAAACATTACAGATAAGCCTGCCTCCCGCCATCCGGCACATTTTTTGTTTGCCTACCGTTGTCAGACAATGACCTTTCTTGGGATACATCGAGATGAGAGGCTTCCTTCTGAGATTGCTCGAGGTGTAAGTGGTCCACTTAAACTTAAATCCATTTGAGTGGTTTACTATAATGTATTGATGCACCTTAAAAGGAATGTTATCCTGTAACATGGGAGAAAGAACCCGAGAGATGGGCAGGCGCTCCTGGCCGGGGGGAATTGCTCACAGATAAGAGGAGAGGATGAAGGATGGTTTAGTGCATAAAAGAAGTGAAACACAGAAGTCTTTTTGATTTATCATCTAGGTAATGGAGTCAGAAAACAAAGCCCAGGGAAAGAAATGTAGTCAAAGGAATATGAATTATAATGAACACTTAAGTGAAGTAATGGGGTTAGGAGAGGAGAGGAGGCAAAGGGAAGAACGTATGAGGAGAATGGGGCCTGATGATGTGGTTATGTGGGAAGAAGGAAATCATAAAAGAAGTTAATGAACCTGTTTAGAAAGAAGAGAGAAAAGCAGGCTCAATTCCTGGGGTAGGCCTACCCCAGACTCAGATGATAGTTGTTGACCCTTGGAAGTCAACAAGATAGTCAAATTCTGCTCTGCTACTAAAGAGGTGTTCAAATTTAGACTGGAAAATTTAGTGAGCTCATTTACATGTAAAAATTATCTCAGCACTCTAAAGTTAGAATGACAATATTTTTAGATTTTTCTACTGTTTTGAATTATTCAATTTGGCTTTATTTGTATTGATATTTAACAGTTGATTTTGTAATACATTTTTCCATTGGATAATTCATCAGTTGGATACTTTATTTTTTCACAAAAATATATAATTACATACCTCCAGTAGTAAGACTAAAGATAAAATTCAAAAATATTTTAGAAGAGACACATTTTTTGTGTGTGGGTTTCTGAATCAAGAGAAGAGATGTACTAAATAGCAATCATAAACATACTATTGCACTATGAAACAAATAATATAAAAATAATTTGCTAATGAGATTCACATTTATATAATATACAGTTATAAAACACTATCCCAAGAAGGATAATTTCATCAAATTGCCATTTACATGTTATATAATCACTAAAATAAGAGCAATAAAACAAAAGAGAAAAGTTCAACACTATTTTAGAAGACAAAATTATTTGTGTATTTGTGGAATATTTCAGTAAACTTGCCATACATTAATTTCACTACCTACAAATAGAATATAATAGAAGCAATCAACTTTTCAGATTCAGTTTTTTAAATAATCTATAGCCATAAACTAGTCTCTTAAAAACTGTGATGCTTTACATTTGAATCATTGTATTGTCACTTAATTGCTATTAGCAATAAAACTAGAAGAGAAATACATGAAAATTATTTTAGTGGAGAGACAAACATTCATCTTCCCATGGATCTGGATTTTCAGATGTAGTTTTTATTGGCAGCTGAGATTAATTCCAAGGTGATGTACAATTTCTTGGTTGTGTGGAAGAAGACCAAACAAAGTTAATGGTTGCTGTAGGGACATTTCCTGCTGGTGGAGAATGTGCTGGGCCAGAGAAGTCCCTCAGTGAAGATGACACTGAGATGTTCCTCCTCAGTTTCCCCTTCTCTGAAATTTCCCCCTTGGATTCTTCAGATGGGAGGTGGAGGTGGAGGACTCTGGACCAGCATTTTTGTGTGCCAAGGAAAGGGCAAAGTGTCTGTCAGTGTGAGGAGGGCTGGGACACGCTCTGTCTTACAGAAAAAAGGCTGCCACCGGGTGAAGTTGGCCAGCTGGGAGGGTCCTGCTCCTGATGCCCTGACCCTGGGAAGATGGTATGTGGTCCAGACCTGCACTGGACCCTGCATCCCACCGCAGCCTGGTTTTCCTCCTTCCTCGGGACCTTGTTGTCGTCGAGAGCAGTGTTTCCCAAACTTCTCTCATGAGGAGAACCACCTGGTGGAGTTGTTAAAATGCAGATTCCTGAATCCCAACTAAGAAGTGCTATACTAAAATTTTTGGGAACATATAGGTAAAATTGTATACTTATAAGTATAATTGTATTATACTTATAAGTAAAATTGTATACTTAACTAGTGCTCTAAGCTTATAGGTAAAATTGTATACTATCACAGTTCTAAGCTTAGAGCACTAGTTAAGTATACAATTTTACCTATATGTTCCCAAAAATTCTAGTTTAGCACTTCTTAGTTGGGATTCAGGAATCTGCATTTTAACAACTCCACCAGGTGATTCTCGTCATGAGAAAAGTTTGGGAAACACATCTAGAGGATTACCTGGTAGTCTCTATGCACCTGATATCCCATTTGGAACATCAGGCACGTTATGAATACGTTTTGCGGCATTTAAATTATTCTTCAGTAACATTTTATTTTGTGCATGATTTTTCCTAAGTTAAGAAGGTTTCTCTCAGATAACAAAATTGGATTTGATAGCAGTGAGTGATTCTTTTGACTTTTTTTCTGAAAGAATCTAGAATTTTACAGGTGTCCAGCTATTTACATGCATCTTTACATGATCTTTTTATCTTCCTTGAAAAGATTTACTTATATTTTTCCATAGTAAATTCTTTCTAAGCTGGATATTGAGTGAAAATTCATTTCCTCCATGCATTTCAAGAAGAAATTGAAACCACTGCTCTTTCTTTCTACCTCACTGCAGTAAAGTTCTTTTAGTTTGATGCCTGTAAATATTAACAGTATCGATTATTTTATTTTGCACAACTAATTTAATGTACATTTTCTTCAAAAGTTCTTAAGGGTTTAACTCACCTGTATCAATCAGTTTTTTCACAACTGGTTTGGATTTATCTTCTGAGTCTCCATTGTCTAAAGCAGTGGTTGCCTCCAGTTCCAAGTTATTTTTTATCAATGAACAACAACCCAATATCTTATCCCAAATGCTTACCCCAACACTTGATCTGATTTTCTTCACCATTTTGATTTTTTAATGTCACTTTAGACTTTTTAAATAATTTAAAATACGTGTTTGCTTCTCTTTTTCCCTTCTTTAGTTTTTGTAGAAACAGCTTTGTGCATCCCTGAAGATGAGAATGTTCATCTAAAGTATCTTTTAGTGCTGTCTGAAGTGATTATTTATTCTAATAATATATTTTGCAGGAGGGTTTGGTCGTAGCTACTTGATATTGAATGTGTTTTGGTACATCTTCTAAATTCTGAATTTTTCTTATAGTGCCATTCGTTAGATTAACTTGTCAGGCATATTTAGATTTCATCTAGTTGTTTTAACTTATTGATTCTATTAAACATGTAAAGAAGACCACTTATATACATATTGTGTCAGAAAATACAGAAGGAAAAAATATATCCCATTTCACTTTATGAGATCAATATAAGACTGAGATCCAAATCTTTTAAAACTGAAAATTATTGATGAAAGAAACTAAAGAAAACATAAATAAAGACAATGGTATACCATGTTCATAGATTTTTTTAAAACTTAGGAATGTTGTCAACTCTCCTCAAATGATTCTTAAATTCAATGTAATTCCAATAAAAATCCCAAAGTTATTCCTTTTAGAAATTGAAAATTAATTGTAAAATAGATATGAGAAAAAAATCTAGAGTAGTTGAAAATATTTGAAAAAGAATTGAGTATGAGGACTCACAACACTTGAATTCAAGACTTGTGATAAATCTACAATGGTCAAGAGAGCGTGGTATTGGTGTAGGAATGTGCAAAGACATCAATGGAACACAACAGCGACTGTATTTATGCCTACACTTTAATGGTCCATTGGCTTTTAAAATAAGTGCCAAAGTGATTCCATGGGAAAATAAAAGGTTTTGTTGTTGTTGTTTTTAGCAAGTGATTTTGGAATAACTGCATATGCATAAGCAAAAGTAGGCTTTGACCTCTGTCTCACACAGCACACAAAAATTAGTTCAAGGTGGGTAATGAATGTGAGCATAAAAATTTAAATAAAATGGCTTTTAGAGGAAAATGTAGGACAATATCTTTGTGACTTAAGGAGAGCCAAAGGCTATTTGCACAGGTCAGAGAAAGCAATTACCATAAAATGCAAAGGTCAATAAAACGAGCTTCAGTGTCTGAAGTTCACCTTCTGAAGTCCTGAACTTTAACTCATCAAAACATCTCATTAAGAAAATGTAAAGGCAAGTTATATGCTGGAAGAAAACAGTCGAAATGCAAGTATCTGACAGAGGACTTGTGTCCAGAATATATAATGAACTTACTGGCCATATTGTAAAATAGTTTAGCCACTTAGAAAACTGGAAGTTTTTAAATGAAGTTAAACAATAAGACTAGCCATTTTCGGAATTTATCCAAGAGAAATGAATACACGTGTCCACAGAAAGATTTGCACAGTACTCTCCCTAGCAACTATATTCATTATAGTCCCAAGAGAAAACTACAAGTGTTGATCAATTGAAGAATAGATAGGTATCTTTTTATATATTTCACACAGTGGTATGAGATATTTCATACAAGAATTTTTATACAATGAGATACTAGCAATTATTAATAAAAAAAGAAACGAGGTACTGTTTTATATAGCAACATGGATGAATCTCAAAAGCATTATGTTGACTGAGAGAAGACAGACACAGGGTATATATTATACGATTCGGTGGATATGAAACTCAAGAACAGGCAAAACTAATCTATAATAGCAGCTATCAGAAGAGTGGGTAACTGGAGGAGTGGGGTGGTGGGATGTGAGCCCAGAGGAGCTTTCTGAGGTAAGGGAAAGATCTGTAACTTGATTGTTTTGGTCATATGGGTTTTTCTATTCCCTTCAAATCTTAGTGAATTGTACATTTTGCCTTAAAATCTCTGGGTGGGGTACCTTAGCCAAGAGAATGAAATGGACCCATTCTAAAACCATGCAACTGTATCTGGATGATAACTTGCTTCTTAAGATCTTTTGGCATCTTGAGGGAGCAATGGAGGAACTATTAACAGAATTTGAGCACTCTTACTCTCAATAAACAGGATGTTCACAGTTTTCAACTGCTCTTTCCCTGACTTCACAGTAGCTCCTGTTACTAATGATAACCAATATTGGGGGAGAGAGGGGTTAATTGGGAAACACAGTCTCAAATTCCCTCAAATGAAGATCCTGTGGGAGTGGGTAGTAGAGGAATCAGTAGCAGAGGATAAATGGGAGAAAATATGGCATTTAGCTTAAAGGGGCATAAACCTGTTTGAATATTTACATCAATGGAGATTTTGCTTAGAATTAAAGTCGTAATGTTCATATACTGAATGTGAGTCACAAAAGATTCAGAGGCGAGGAGGTACTCACCAGTAGTGAACAGTGTTTGCTATACGTATGTTTCACAATTCTCTGGTATTTAATAGATCACAGGTGTTCGAACACTGTCTATGATGTTCTTGTACCTTTTCATTGCTGTGTGTGTGTGTTTTGGTTTTTGTTTTGAAATCAGGCTTCAGGTGAATAGCTTATTTTGACTTTAAAATATCATCAACTATTTCACATACTGTATGATTCCATAACTCTCCAATGGGTAAAATTACAAAGTCAGAAAACATTAGTAGTCGCCTTGCACTGGGCAGCTACAAGAGTTGTAACTAAGGGGGTACAGTGCTTTACTTTTGGCTGATAAAGTTGTTTTAAAATGGGTTGTGGTACCCTGGCTGGTTTGGCTCAGTAGATAGAGTGTTGGCCTGTGGACTGAGGGGTCACAGGTTCAATTCTGGTCAGAGGGCACATGCCAGGGTTGTGAGCTCAATTCCCAGTGGTGTATGTGTGGGAGGCAGCCAATTGATGATTCTCTCTCATCATTGATGTTTCTATCTCTCTCTACCTCTCCCTTCCTTTCTGAAATCAATAAAAATATTTTAAAATTAATTAATTAGTTAATTAAAATGGGTTGTGGTGATGGTTCCACAACTGTGAACATACTAAACACCAATGAACTTCACATTATAAGTGGTGAATTGTAAGGTATTTGAATGATCTCTAATAATAAAAGATAATATGCTAATTAGACCGGACGTTCTTCCAGAAGACCTTCCTGATGAAGCCAGGGTTGCAAGGGCTGAGGCAAGCTGCAGTGGTTGCGAGGGCCGAGCCCCTTGTACAAATTTCATGCACCGGGTCTCTAGTATCTTAATATAGCTGTTAAAATATCAGCTTTTCGTTGCAATTAATTTTAATTGCTGTTAAACATATCATCAAATTAAAGTCCTTGCCTTTGACAATGCTGGAGTCACAGCACCAGAAAAGATCACTGCCAGAATCCCGAATCCCAGATCATCCCCACCGCTGTGGGCCACAGGACAGAGCAGGCAGGGCTTAGGCTGCTTTTCCCTCAGCCTGGGAAGGTGTTTGCTGCCCTATAGCAGCTTCACATTTCCCCCCAAGAGCTCCCAGCACTGTGTGAAGTGAACTGAGACACCCCTCACGCCCTGGCCAGGCCCCTATGAAGCTGGTCATTGAGTAGTGGAAGCAATATGACGTGTGTTTGAGATATCTCTGGCAGTTTTAAATTGTACAAATGTAGGCAAATGGACTACATACTTGTAGCCTCTTTTTTAAAGCCCTATTCTAAAATTTGGACAGGAAAACACACAATACAGATTTTTTAAAAAAATCAATGGAAAAAATATCTTCAGGTGAGGATTAACAAAAACGACAAAAATTAAATCTAAAAGCAACCAATAAATGCATAAATAAGTGGAACAACAAATAGATATTTTTTTCCTCTCTCTCCCTCTAAAATCAATGAACACACACACACACATACACACACACACACACACACACACACACACACACACACACACGGTGTAGCTCACAGAGAGCCAGTGGCTTCCTGCATTCTATGACTTAGTCACAGCACCTGGGAGGTAGAGGTAGTCAACAAATGGCTGAAGGCCATTAATTTTAAATCCTAATTAAAATGTAAAATATTAATTACTCTGCAAGGGCAGTGCCTACATTTTGTAACTCTTATGCTGTTCAGAGTGCTTTTTAAATACCCAGTGTGGGAGTCAAGGAGTGCGATAGAAATATCTCAGTTTGGGAGTTAGACCAGCCAGGTTGAATACCCACTGTCCCAAACTACCAAGTTACTTAATGCTGGAAGCCTGTTTTCTTCATCAAATGGGGCAGCTGTAACTCAGAGTTGTGAGATCTAAATCAAAAACCGTAAACTGTCTCGCAAAATTTCTGACATAGTTAGGGAACACATTGAATGAATGGTAGTTCTTTCTTGTAGTTAATGGGTAAAAAATAGCTGTCCTGTTCACACATAGATATGAATTATTCCAAAGTTAGTATTAACTTATTTAATTGGAAATGTTATGATAAAATTTTTTTTAAATAAATCTTTATTGTTTATATTATTACAAAAGTTCCTCATCCCCCCCCCATTGCTCCCCTACACCAAGTTTCCATTCAATTCTCTGCCCTTTCCCCACCCCCCATTGTCCTCATCCATAGGTGCAGTTTATGTTCAGACTCTTCCCGCTCCGCCCCACTCCCCATTTCCCCGAGAATCATCAGTCCACTCCCCTTCCATACCTCTGATTCTATTATATTCACCAGTTAATATTGTTCATCATGATTTTTACTTCCCTTGGTTTTTAGACTCACTTGTTGATAGTTACGTGTTTGTTCATAATTTTTATCCTTATTTTCTTCCTCTTCCTAAAGAACCCCTTTTAGCAATTCATATAATTCTGGCTTGGCAGTGATGAATTCCTTTAGCTTAAATTTATTTGTGAAGCTCTTTATCTGGCCTTCGATTCTGAGTGATAGCTTTGCTGGGTAGAGTATTTTTGGCTATAGGTTCTTGTTATTCATCACCTTGAATATTTCTTGCCATTCCTGTCTGGCCTGCATGGTTTCTGCTGAGAAATCAGCTGACAGTAGTATGGGTGCCCCTTTATAGGTAACTACATGCTTTTGTCTTGCTGCTTTTAATATTCTCTCTTTGTCTTTAGCTCTTGGAATTTTAATTATGATGTGTCTTGGTGTGGTCCTCTTTGGATTCCTTTTGTTTGGGGTTCTGTGTGCTTCCTGTACGTGTAAGTCTATTTCTTTCACCAGGTGGGGGAAGTTTTCTGTCACTATTTCTTTCAATATGTTTTCGGTACCTTGCTCTCTGTCATCTTCTGGGATGCCCATAATTTTGATGTTGGTTCGCTTGAAGTTGTCCCAGAGGTTTCTTACACCATCTTCAACTTTCTGGATTCTCTTGTCTTCTTGCTTCTGCGGAGGAGTGTTTTCTGGCTCTTTGTGTTCCAAATCTTGGACTTGATTCTTGCAATCTTCCAATCTATTTTTAGGACTCTGTATAATATTATTTATTTCAGAGATTGTATTCTTTATTTCTAGTTGACTCTTTATTATTTCTTGTTGATCCCTTATCATATCCTCATAGGTCTCATTTATTTTATCGGCCTTTTCTAAGAGATTGTTGAACAACCTTATAAGCGTGGCTTTGAACTCTATATCCAGTCGCTTTTTGTCCTCCATTTCTTTCGTTTGTGATCTGTTTCCTCGTTTCGGCATTTTCGCTGCTTCCCTGAGTTGGTAGGTTGGGAGGATCAGCTGTGTCTATGCCAGGAGACAACCTTATTCCACTAGACTTGGAAACCTGCAAAAGCCTCTCTGAGTTCAGCTTGGATGGGGCAGAGTTTCAGGGTGGAGCCTACAGCCTTGGCTTCCGGTTAGCCCCGCCCTCTGAGGTTCCTGAGTCTCAGTGTTCCTCAGTGTCCTTTGAGAGAAAGGCACCCTAGAGTTTCGCCCGCTACCAGACAGTGTAGTCTCTCCCCCAACAAGCCCACAACTGGGGTTCAGAGCAGTTGGAAGTGGGGTTAAGAACAGTCCGGAGCTTATGTCTCCTTCCCGCTAGGGCAATCTCGAGGCCCAAACAACAGTCTGTCCTCTGTGAGCGCAATGTGCGCGACTCAGGGGCTCTGCTTTTTGCTGTTCCCCTGAGCTTCTGTCTTACAGCCCAGATTCCCCCTGTATGAGGCTGGGGCCCGAGGGTCTTGCCCAGGACTGGGGTTCAGTGCAGTCAGAACTGGGGCTCAGCACATTCCTGAGCTTTTGAGTCCTTCCCGCTGGGGCAATTCAGCAGCTCAGTGAACAGTCTGTCCTCTGTGCACAATATGCGCGACTCCGGGGTTCAGCTTTTCACCGCTCCGATGAGCTTCCGCCTTACAGCCCAGATTCCCTCTGTATGAGCCTGGACCCTAGGGTCTCGCCCAGAACTGGGGTTCAGCACAGTCTGGAGCTTTTATCTCCTTCCCGCTAGGGAACGCCAGCCAGGCACTCAGCCGCCCCTCCTCTCTGGCTCAGTCCTCTTCCCGCGCGCGCGCACCGTCTCTCGGTACCTTAGGCTTTTACAGCTCCTCTGATTTTCCTTCTGGTTTTCTCTTTCCTTCTAGTTGTAGAATTTCCAGTCAGTCAACTTTCCTGTAGTTCTGGATAGTGTCCACTCTATATTTTAGTTGTATTTTTTGAAATTGTTGAGTGTGGCTGCAGTTAGGCATTTACCTCTGCAGCCATCTTGTTGCTAATCATGATAAAATTATTATTGTGAAAGACATTCTGAGTGAATCAAATTTTAAATCTAAAAATGATAAGAAATCATAGAAAAATATGCACATTTTATAAAAGCACACAGAAGGCCTTTCAAAACATGAAATGACAACAACTTTTTAAAGGGAAACACTGATCAATTAAAATAAGTAAGTATTTAAACCTGTATATGGAAAAATCACAGTAAATAATCTGAAAGACTAAGTACAAATAAGGGAAAATATTTGATTGACAAAGTTATTGTTTATATTGTTTATACATAAGGGCCCTCCATATCAATTAAAAGTAAAACAATCAAAGTAAAAATGGATAAAGTATATAGACATTTAGTGGGAGATTTAAAAAAGGCTAATTATATAAAATGTATATTTACTAATAATTTAAAAATATTAATTTAAACAGTTAATTTTACCTATATATATATTTATTAAAGAATAAAATCAGTGCTATCTGGAACATATTCCAAGATAAAAGATATATGGGTCATTAAACAAATATGGTACTAACAAATTTAAGAGCAGAGAAATTGTGTTTTCTGTAACCAAAATGTAATCAAATTAGAAATCAATAATAGAAAGATACTAGAAAAATTTTCAAACACTTGGAATCACTTCTTATACATTGCTAAGTAATCATAGGTCAAAAAGAAAGTCCCAAGGGGGAAAAATGCATTGAATTGAATGAAAATACAACATGTCAAAATTTGTAAGACAAAGTTAACGCAGGAATGAGAGCAACATTTATAGCAATAAATCTATACATCAGAAAAGAGGAAAAGTCTCAAATCAACCAAGTTCTCAAAAACCCAGAAAAAGAAGAGCAAAATAAATTATAAAATAAATAAAAGGAAGGAAATAATATATGTAAGCAGAAATCAGTGAAATGAAATCAGAAAAGCTACAGAAAATCAATACAACAAAGAATTGGTTCTTCAAAATGATCAATAAAATTGATCATCATGTAGAAAGATTGACAAAGAAAAAAGAGAAAGGTATAGAAAAGGTGGTAACTCTGCATATCCTGCAAACATCAAAAGGATAATAAGGAAATAATATTACAAACAACTCTATATAGATTTGATGACTTAGGTGGAATGGACCGATGCCTTGAAAAACACAAACTATTACGATTCACCCATTAAGTAATGGATAATTTTAATAGCTCTATAACTCTAAGAGAAATCAAATTTGTAATTTAAAAACTCCCCAAAAAGATATCTGCAGGCTCAGGTACTTTTCCTGAAGAATTCTACCAAACATTTAAATAAAAATTAACACCAATTTTATACAGAAACATCCAGAAAATAGAACAGAAGGGAACTCTTTCCATCTTATTTTATAAGGCCAGGATTACTCTAATACCAAACCAGATAAAGACAATGCAACAAATGAAAACCATATATAATATCTCTTATGAACTTAGACACAAAAATCTTTAACAACATATTTCCAAACAGAATCAATAATGTATAAAAAGAATTATACAACATGACCAAGTAAAATTTTCTTTAGCTATGCAAGGTTGAATTTTATATTTAAAAATTAGTCAACATAATCCACCATTTTGACAGGCTAGTGAAGATAAATTTTATGATCATATGAGCTGAAGCAAAAGAGCATTTTTTAAAACTTTTTAATTGAATTTATTGGGAGTGACATTGGTTAATAAAATTATATAAATGTTAGGTATACAATTCTACAATACATCATCTGTATATTATATTGTGTGTTCACCACCCCAAGTCAACAAAAGAAAGCATTTGATAGAACTTAATCGTGATAAAAACTCTAAGTTAATGATAAACAGAAATGACTGCAACTTGTTATAAAAAAATTCCTACAGCTAACATTATGCTTAATGATGAAGGCTTTCCTTCTAAGAGAGAAATAAGAACAAGGCAAGGATGTCTGTTCCCATCACTTTTATATAACACTAAAGTCCCAGTGCATGAATTCGTACACGGTGGGGTTCCTTGGCCTGGTTGGTGATTGGGGCTGATCGGAACCTGCCAGCTGGGGGTAGTGACCTCAGGAGGTTGGCCAGCCAGCCATGGGAGGAACCATGGGAGGTTGGCTGGCCACAGGAGGTTGGCTGTGGGAGCACACTGACTACCAGGGGGCAGCTCCTGCATTGAGCATCTGCCCCTGGTGGCCAGTACATGTCATAGCGAGCAGTTGCTTAGGTTTTTATATATAGATATAGTTCTAGAAGTGCTTCATTTATAATAGCCAAAATCTGAAATCAACTAATCCAGGGCAAGGGTTAAATGGTGATACATTCCTACCATGGAATCCTATTCAGCAACAAAAAAAGGGGGGGGGGAACTCACTATTAATGTAACAACTTGGATGCATATCAATACTATTAATGCTAAGTGAGAAAAGCCATTCTCAAAAGGTTATATATCATAATATTCCATTTACATAACATTCTTGAAGTCACAAAATTACAGAGACGGAGAACAGATGAGTGGTTTCCTGAGGTTGATGAGGGGTGGCAGATCAGAGAGAGATGGGTGTGGCTAGAGAAGGCAACACGGGGAATCTTTATGGTGGCAGACATGCTCTGTATCGTGACAATGTCTGTATCCTGGCTGTGATATTGTCTATAGTGTTATAATATTTTACATTGTGGGAAACTGGGCAAGGGTATAGGAGAGCTCTCTCTAATTGTTTTTATAAGGACTTATGAATCTATTATTATCTTAAAATAAAAAAGTTTATTTTAAAAACCATTCAAAGTAGTAAGTGTTATTAAAAAGGGCAGTCTCATACACTGTTTTCTTTTTGGCTAACATATTGGTTTAACATTTTAAAGGAACACAAGATAATAACTATCATAATTTAAAAATTGCATATCTTTTAACCAGTAATTACACTTTTAGGATTCTCTCTTAAAGAAATCCCTTCATAAAAATGCTTACTTTATAACTTAAGGCATGTACTTAATGATATAAACTTTATATATATATAGTTGATTAGTAAGGTACAGGTCAAACTAATTAGAGTGTTCATGTAAATGAATATTCAGAGATGACCAGAAACATAGTCATAATATATTATTAACTGAAAAAGCAAGTTCAGAGCAACAGTTTCCATTCTTGTAGTGTAATAATCATATCTATGCTTGTAGAAGTACTAGAGGCCCAATGCACAAAATTCGCGAAAGAGTAGGCCTTCCTTCCCCTGGCTACTGGCAGTGACTTCCCCCTGGCACCCGGGATCCGGGCTTCCCTCTGGCCGGCAATACCCGGACTCCCCAGGCTTCCCTCCGGCCGCCGGGAGGCACCTGGGACCCAGGCTTGCCTCACAGCCCAGGCTTCCTCCGGAAGGTTGCTCAGAAGGATGTCCGGAAGGATATCTTGAAGGATATCTGGTCTTTTTTTAGTATATTATGCTTTTATTATTATAGTTAGGGAAACCCTCCAGAACAAATAGAAATCGAGTTGTAAACAACTCACCATCACCCTGCCCTGGGGCTGGTGAGATGAGAGTACAAGAAATCTTCACTGTGTACTTCCTCTATTTCTGCATTGTTTTCCTTTTATTAGGTACTTTTACTGCTTTCTTTCTTTTCTTTTTTTTTTTTTTAACTAATTATGACATAATATCAACAGAGGGTTTTTCCATTTGGAGAGGCATCTTTTTATGCATTTCACCTCATTTAATAATCCAATGGCCTTGTGAGGTAGGTAAGACTATCTGGTTTTGAAAAGAGAAAATGGATGTTCCCAGAGATGGACTAACTTCCCCGAGGACCATCTGCTGGTGAAGGACAGAGCTCAGTTCTAGAAATCTTTGGCCCATACTTTCCCCAGGCTGACTGATTCCGTTGTTCAACTGCTTGGGACTCTCCTTGCTTGCCCGCATCTCTTTGCCTTGTCGGAATGGCTCTTCCCTACACCCATGTTGCCATCTGCCCATCAAGACCATGTCCTTTCCAAAGCTTATAGCGTGGACGTCCCCAAGGAGGTCTTAGGTGGTGATATAAAAGACAGAGGGCAGACCCACAGTTTCTTTTGTTGTCTCCCCAGGGGTGGGCAATGCAAGTCCTCAGTTCAAAAATGAGCCTTATTGAAGCAGTTCAGTATCTGGCTTACCATCATCTTCTAAAGGAGCATCTAGTTGCAACCCACGAAGGAAGGACGTAGTATTCTTTTCCATCTGTTCCTGATGAAAGCAAGAGAGGAGAATCGCCCGAGGCCCCCAAATAAAAATGGACAAGGAAACCTTGCACCCTCCCACTGAGAGCCACTTCCCTCTGGGAATGTAGTGACATGGCTTAAACAGGTTAGCAGATCATTACAAAGAGTTTTGTTGGGTTGTTGTTGTGGTGGTGGTTTTTTGTTTTGTTTTGTTTTGTTTTTACTTAAAGATAAAACACCATTTTGCCAGCAGCCACTCCTATGTGACATCTACTCCGGTTGAGTTGTCTGGGGCTGATGTTGAAGAGGGAATCGGACTCTGTTGACACGTTGCCGGACCCTGAAACCGTAAAAGTTCAGCTCTTTTGCTGTTAGTTTGACCTCTCTCTAAAACGTTTGGCTCCTGCCTGCTTCTGGTTAGGTTAACCATGGGATGGGTTTTTCTGTGTAGTTACAAGATCAAGACCAAAGTTTTGAAATCTGATCAACAGCCCTGGTCTTGTTTATGATCTCTGACCACAAATGATCTGGTGGGCTGTCTTCCATTAATCACCACTCACAGCGGGGCGGGAGGGAGCCCCTTGGCCCCATCGTTCGTGCATCGGAAGGCTCCCCTTCATGCACATCTTGCTGCAGGAGACTGCAGGCATCCTTTCTCTTGCTGATGGGTGGCCATTGTGTGATTGTCTGCTCCCTCATTCGAGCTGGTGGGTGGCATTTCCAGGGTGGGCATTCCGTCCATCCCTGGCGAGGGGCTGAGGACTGGGGAGGAGAGGTGAGCTAAGGAGGCAACAGCTACCTCTGGGATGAGGTTCCGAAATAAGCTGTGAGGGTTCCCGTCCTAGCAACCCTCAAAAATACATAGAAACACATCTGTCCCTTATTTTTTCAGCTTGCTTTAATGGTGAGTCATTCAAGTCCTTAAAACCATACAATTACACATGCTAACAGCAGGGAAAAAGAGAGATAATAAAGCTGGCAGGGGTAATTTAACCAAACCACGCGTATCAGTGGTTTCTACCAATAAGGGAGACTTAAGAATTCCTTTCAAGACACACACACACACACACACCTCCATAGGCATACATAAGTAAAAGAATTGCACATATATGGATATAAATGTATGTATATATACCATCTCTTGTATGTTCAGAGGAGAAAGTAAGCGGGGTATTCTATTACAGAAATGTAACACAAAATACATGTGGGTGTTGATTTAGAACAACAGACAGAATTCACTCCTGTGTGCTAGGTTATCATACTCCCGCAGTTTGGCAAAGATTTTTTTTTCTTTTTCTGAGAGAATTATAGTTAAAGAAATTTAGCAGTTTAAGAACTAAAGAACAATTATAGGTATACAAATCATTGATTTTAAAGAAATAAATAGCTTATCATGCACACTCGTGCTTACACTCACACTTTCTAAACTCCTGCTGTGTGTGTGTGTGTGTGCGTGTGTGTGTGTGCGTGTGTGTGTGTGTGTGTGAATTATTTTTTCTGAAGCCATGGTAAAAAAAAATGTGGAAATTGCTACATCTGGAACATTGTTTTTATGCTGTATGATAAACAAATGAAGACATACTGTATAACTGTAGATATGACATTTCACAGGAAAACAATTTGCCATAGCACTGGGTCCTAGGCCATCCCTTTAATATATTCAATATATTTAACTTCACAGTTGTTTGTTGGAGTGGCTTAACGGTGCAGGGAAAGTCACCCATAATGGAGAGACCTTTAGACTTTAACATTTATTCTTATAAAATAGTTCTCTAATTAGGTTTCACTCAAGTCATAATTTACCACAGAATTAAAAAGTGAAATTCATGATTTGTCAATGCTTGTAAATATTTTATCATGTTTATTTTAAAATTATATTTTTGAACATAGATGATAAAACTAAAAGGTTTGGAAGTTTTTTTATTTATATTTAATCCACAGAATTTGCATTGCCTCTAATTATAGCTCATTGTATCTTTATTTCTCTGGCTCATCTTCCTCTTCTTGAACAGGGCAATGAAAGGAAGTGTTAAATGCATTTCTTACCTAGGATTTTTAGTATGGTTCACAGGCTCTGTATATCTTTAATAATAAAAGCATAATATGCTAATTAGACCGGAAGGCCTTCCCAAAGGCCTTCCAGACAAATCCAGGGCTGTGTGGGAAGCCCATGTCCTGGGTGCCAGAGGGAAGGTGGTGCCGGCAGCTGGGGGAAGGAAGGCCTACTCGTGCATGAATTTTGTGCATCAGGCCGCTAGTAAAATAATAAGAGGTATGGATAAAATGTTAAAGAATAATTTAATTCAGGTCCTAAAGTTGCCATTTTTCTATAACGTAAGACCCTCTATTAGTATGATGAATTGTCATGATGAAATTAATGCTTTTTATGCATCAACAACATACAATTATGTGCTATCGGTCCTAGAAATATTTGAAGGCATATTTTGTACCTGAATATGAAAGCCATCCTAGTTTAGTATTCTCACTCCTTTCCCCAGTTGAATGTTATGTGTGGATGTATTCTGAGAAAGAAGTTTGTGCATGAATCTGAATTCAGGGCATATGAAAAATGTATCTCCCCTGGAGCATCTTACCTTAAATATATTTCATGTTTTGCATATGCTCTATTTTCAACTCTTCTTCGTGTGGTGCATTTAAGTAGTTGCTTTCCTTTTAAGTTGAATAAAGTCTTTTTGTTCATGTTTTAAATACTTATAATTGAGACTAGAGAATATTTAAAAATATTTTCCATAAAATTTTAAGTTTATGACAGGACAATTTAGAAATGTGCTTTTAAATGATATTTTTCTTGTTATTATGAATTTCTTACCTTAAGTTATTAATACGTGAAGGGACTTACTAACTGGATTCCCCTGAATGATCTGAAAGTCACCCTATGTTTCCCTATATAATATGTATATCTGATTTTTAAAAATATATTTTTTTTATTGATTTCAGAGAGAAAGGGAGAAGGCATTAGAAACATCAATGATGAGAGAGAATCATTGATCAGCTGCCTCCTGCACACCCCACACTGGGGCTTTAGCTTACAGTCTGGGTATGTGCCCTGACCAAGAATTGAACCATGAACTTCTGGTTCATAGGTCAACACTCAACCACTGAACCATACTGGCCAGGTATGAATTTTTAGCCCAGTCTTACAGTATATGCTATCTTGGGGTTTGAGGCATATAACTAACTTAGCAGAATTGCTAAAAACAAAAACAAAGCAAAACAAAACAAAAAAAACAAAAACAAAAACAAAAACAAAACTTGCATCAAATGGTATTTTGTGAATCCAAAGCAATCATGTGTGTAACAACCATAGGCAGTGGGATGGCTCTGCGTTAGGCTTGGGTCAGCAAGGCAGCTGGGTTAGCTCTGCCCCGTGTATCCAACTAGGACACCTGGGGCGAGTTTTCCTCAAAGGCTGAGGCTAACCAGAAGCTGAGAGGACCCAGGCCTCTGCGGGGCTGGGACACTGTCACTGCTGCCTGTAGTCCCTTGGCCAAAGCAGGACACATGGCTGAACGTAGTATCAGTGTGGTGGGGGAATTATTTGCCTAATGGGGTAGAGAGTGAATGGTTGCTAAACCATAATCTAATCTACCACAGAGCATACGTAGTCTTTATTTCCTCATTATAACTTGAGAATTTTATATTTGTTCCTATTCCTGGAATTATTATTAGGGGAACTGGAATTCCTCGCTCTTCATAGATGGTCTGTCTTTCAAATAGTGATCTCGGGTCCCAGGTTCATGGAAGAGTATGTGCCATTGCTGCCTGGAAATCTTGGCCAAAATGCTGTGTGGTTTATGGTGTTTGTCACTTACCCATGGTTTTGCCCTTAAGACATACATACGTCACAAACTGTGTCACAAGCATTACACCTAACACTGATAGATCCATTTAGTATTTGTACTTATAACTTGAAAAATAAAATTTGGGTTGATTTGGAATGACTGTCCTAGGAACGTTATTTAAGGATGTCTTGAAAGAAGCAAAAGTCTTTATCTCATCATTAAGCTATTTGCCTTTTAGTATTTTGAAAAATGTAAAGGTATACACAGTACCAAAGGCCAAGTCCTAGGGAGGGACTGATATAGTTGAATATTCCTGTTCGTAATTAAAGACTTATTCCTCAAGGCCCACCCGTGCCTTCATCCATGAGAGAAAGAAGGACTTGGAACGTGCGTCGCTTGGCTTTAATCACATTTAAGAAGCCATTGAAAATTCTTTTTACATGCAGTGTGCTCGTTTTCTGTTGCTGTGTGAAAATTAGCACAGAGTGAGCCGTTGAAAACAATGTACACGCTTATTATCTCTCAGGTTTCATGGATCAGGAGTCTAGGCACAGGTTCTGCTCAGGGTCTCCCAGGCTGCAAAGTACCAGCTAGTCTTGTGCTTTGTGCTAAGATGACTTGAAATGAGTCTTTTCCTCTTTGCGCTTATGTTCAGAAGCTTGGGGTTCTCTTCCAAGCTCATGTAGTGTTGGTGGAATTCAGTCTCTCATGGTTGCAGGACTGAGGTTCCTGGTGCCGTGTTGCCTGGGGCTGCCGTCAGCTCTCAGGCACCCCTAAGTTCCTGGCCTTGGGCTCCTCTCAGCCCTCCTCACAACATAGCAGCTCATCTCTTCAAAGCCCACAGAGGAAGCCCTCACGTCAGTGGCTAAACTGGAGTCTTCCACAATGCAATGCAGTCACAGGAGTGACTGCCCCTTACCCTTTCATAGAATGGAACCCGACCAATGGTTCCCATTGGGTAGAAGAAATCAGAAGGGTCTTCTCCAACAGACAGGAGGGGCTTGGATAGGGTTTGAGCCATTACGGGTCGGTCGTCTTTGAATTTTGTCTCCCACACACTATAATTCACCTCAAATCTAGCAATTGCACATTGAGAAAAAAGTGCCTTTCTCCTCAGAAATCCCAGCTAATCTGTCTGGTAGCCATCACTCACAGTCTTGAAAGCAATAGGCAATCAGCAGCCCCAGAACTGATCTAAGCTTCCTGAGGACTAATGTACACTCCTCAGAAATACCGGAGGAATCTTAGTCTGAGCCCCAGAAATATCGTCAATGGTAGGATGGGCCTGACGTGGGTAGCTCCTTTTAAAAACTAGAAAGAAAAGGGGGGGAAAAAAGCAACCAACAGTAACACCTAGGCTTTAAAATCATGCCCAGCTCGTGTTTGACAATCCCTCTGATAGCCCAAATACTATAAATTTAGTTGAGGATAACAGAACAGATGGAAAAAACATATGGCTTGTAGGTAGTGTGTGGTGGTTGATATTTGTGGTGCATTAGGGGAATTTAATTTATTTTGTCTCTTTCCTTATGTAACTTTATGATACTTTATCAAGTAAATTTTATAATGCCTATTTTGACTTATCTCTTATTGCAGCTATTAAACTCTCTTTGTGACTCGAACATTGCATTACAAAGGATTAGTTTCACAATTATCTCACAGCAGGCATTTAGATACACTGGCAGGAAAACTAGTTCATTCAGGAAAACATATCTGTGGCCATGCGGTATCATGTAGAATCCTTCAATGGAGGTTATGCATGTAAAGGAAGCAAACATTTAAGAAGGTTAATTAAATTAAGGACTATTAAAAGAGGTCAGACGAACTGGGATTTAGATTAGATATGTATCAAAAATTTCAACAGAATCCAGTAGGTCATGATTTAACATTGGTTTCTACAACTTCATGTTTTCTAAATGAAACGTAGTTAACAAATAAGAGTGTCCTGAGAATGTTACCTTTTGCTCCTATTACAGAAATAAGGAAATTTTGATGTACAGAAATAAGGAAATTTTGATGTACAGAAAATAGCATAAAATTCTGCATCTCTCTGAAATTTATCTGAACTGAAATGCAAGTTCCTGATGTTTGCCTATTAGCAATCTTGCTATTTTTTTTTTAAAACATAGCTCATAATTTTTAAAAGGCCTTTCAAACATAAAGGACAAGAGATAAAAGAACATCTCTCTTTAAGGAGACCTGGGCAATTCAATATCAATTAAATAAGTATGTGCGACAATTCCTATTACGGTTGGCTATCTAATAGCATGACTACAATGAGGCCATATTAAAATAAGAATTGAACTCTTGTCAACATTGTTTTCTAGGACTCATTCTTGGCATGACTCTTTTTTCTTTGCCATACCTCCTACATCAACACATTGTGTATTTCCGGTTACCTTGAGTAAATGAAGAATTTGCTTTGAATCTCGTCTACATTACTTTTCCTTAAATAGTTCAACTTTATGGGCTCTCCATTTTGAACTCGGCACTCCCCCCTCCCATGTACATACCACTAGAATTGAGAACAGATGCACTAGACTGTGTCATTCTCCCATAGAATGTCCACTTACTACTGTTACATGCTATTCCTCCATTGTATACTCTTCTCTTATTCCCTAAAACAAACATGTGAAATAATGTATTTAGGGAGATTTTAAATTCCAATCAAAATATGTTCAGTTTTACCTCATTGATCATGTTTATTTTGAATTATTATTAAAGGAACCAAACATATTTTCACCTTCGTTAAACTCTATAATTTTATAATAGCATATTTAATCCTACTTATAGGTAAGTGATATACATTAACAACTGTACGACTGGTTTTCTTTTTTATTGTGAAACCTGTCACAAAATTTAAGTGAACTTGAGAATTACAGAGTACTTTGGCTCAAAACTCGACCGTCTGTATTATGTAAGTGCTAACATTTCCCTCCCCTTCACTGTGGACATTTTATCTTAAGAAATATTATGTTCCACTACATCTTGATGGGTTTCACGGGGGCTTCAAGTTCAGGTAAATGAATAGAGCCCATTGTTTTGGGGAAGAAGGTCTGTAGTGTTTAATCCTTGCTTTTGAGAGGTGTTCTTTAGTCTCATCTAATTTCCTTTCAGCTCCCACTGTAATCCGTTTCCTCCTGTCAGTAAAGATGAACAGGTTACTAATATCTAGAAAATGATAACATCCTAGTCACTCTTAGGCCTCTGAAAACTGCGTTAAGTCCAGTTTCTTTAACCTCCTTAATCTATTTAGTATAGAGTAGTCTCATTGTAAGTGGTATTCCAACTGGATCAAAGAAATGAGTGCCACTTACCTCACTGGTGGAGGATACCGAGATCCTCACCCAGCCTTGTTGGGAGAAATGCCTAAATTGACTCATTCATGTTCATGAAGTTTCTATTAACTCAGGTCTTTCCCTGGGAGACATAATGCTACCAAGCATTCTTACTGCCTAAGCTCAGCTTCTTCCTTCCCCACCTGTTCCATAGCTGCCAAGACCAAGTCGGTTCCTGAAGGAAGCTGGGTTTTCGGTGGCTGTGATGACAATAGGCTATGCTGCTTGATCTGCTCTGAGAACGAGAACTACAAAGGATGTACCCTCAGTCTCGTGCTTTGTGCTAAGATCACGTGAAACGAGTCTTTTTCTCTTTATGCTTATGTTCAAATTTGGTATAAAATTAGGTTCATTCATTTCAAATTGTTTTTGCTTTTTTGAAGATTACTTTTACCTTTGAAAAAAACTTTTTGAAAATATAGCTTATTTATATAATTGCAAACTCTAATAAAATATATTCATAAAATCTCCCTTTTTATTAAAAAAACATTATGTCACATCTGGCACTCTAGAGTTTATAATTTTTATTAGATTTGGGTTTACACTGACATTGTCACTTTTTTTGCAAATGTAATGAAATATGTATGTATGCACATACTTTTATCTATCCCTTCCAGATACATACACACTCATATATATGCACATATGTGTACACATGCAAATATTATATATACACAAACGTATGTTTTATGTATGTTTTAAATATATGTATCTTCAATACATATCTATCTATCTATCTATCTATCTATCTATCTATCTATCTGTGTGTGTATTTCTATACCTTGATCTTTTTCAATTTACAAGCCTAAGACTCACCAGTATTAGGACTCATGATTATGGTGCTCTCATTACTCCTTTATGGAGCTACATAATATTCCATTGTGATAATGTACCATAGTTTGCTCAACTGGTTTTTATCAAGGGGCATTAAGATAATTTCCTGTATTTTGCTATTATAGATAATTTTGCAATAAATACTGTAAATATTATAAATATTATAGAGTCTATGTTTTAAAACCCATAAACTCTAGGATCTTTCCACTGTGTAAATCCATTGATTTTTTTAAAGATGTAAGAGTAGTCGCTGATCATTTTCATGAATATTTGGTATTATTCTATTTATGAGTAAAATTCAGGTACTTTGTCCTTGCATTTTTTTCATCTTTCCTACATCTCACACACACATCTTGGGGTCATAAACAGTGTCTTGTTTTTATATATTCCACAAATATTGGTTATGACCTAGTGTGACTTGTGGATTCTGATCATTGCCTATATGCTTTCTTCTACTTCCATGTTTATGAGTCAATATTTGTGTTGGCCCAGAGATATTTTTCTTGTTAATTAAGAAGGTGTTTATGAGGTGGCTACTGTATGTAGTGTTGTACAGGACATGAAACTAGAAAGGATAGCCTTCTGTGGATCTCATGTTATATCTATGATCAGCTTTGCGACTTGAGGGAGGATAACTTACCTTGTTGGGTCTCAGTGTTTTTATCTGAAAAACGGGAAGTAGAATCCTTGTTTTGATTGTTTCAAGGGACTCCTGAAAGATCCCACAGCAGCAATAAATGTGAAACAGCTCTCTAAAATATAAAGAGCCATAAAATATGGTGAATAGTTATTGCTATTTTAGTACTACATATTTTCAATGTCTTATATTATCTTCCCCAATAGGCTTAGCTGTTTGAGAAACATCAGTATAGTTATTGTTTTATATTTCCTCCAAACAGCTGGTACAGAGGGAATAGACACTAAATTTATGAAACATTTTATTTCCCGGAAACACGGTATTTTGTGCCAAGAGTCTCAAACTCAAATTCTTACAGTGGCTGCATGGAGAACATAAATTGGATCACGGTAGGCAGTGGTGAGAAATTATGGCCAAACTGGAGAGTGAATTCTAGATTAAAGACATTTGAATTCAAGCTTACGGAGAGTACTGAGTGAGGTAAACAAACAATTGAAGGCTACATCAGCAGTCTGTATGCCCAGTCTGTGAGCTGTGGTATATATGAATGTTACATTTGAGAGAGAAATCTTATTTCTTTGCTCCATTCATATCTTGGATTACCTTAAAGATGTGGGACACTGGCAAGCACAGCCAAATCATTATCAATAAGTATGATTAATTGCCGAAACTGGTTTGGCTCAGTGGTAGAGCATCAGTCTGCGGACTAAAAGGTCCCAGGTTCAATTCCGGTCAAGGGCCATGTACTTTGGTTGCGGGCACATCCCTGGTAGGAGGTGTGCAAGAGGCAGCTGGTCGATGTTTCTCTCTCATTGAGATTTCTAGGTCTCTATCTCTTCCTCTCTGTAAAATATCAATAAAATATATTAAAAAAATAAGTATGATTAATTAGTAAACTCCTCTCCCCCCTTATCCCAATTCTATTTTGCTTATTTGTAAGCGGTCTCAAAATCTTTTTGGAAATAGGTGAGGTGTAAATGACAATTCCCAAAGTATATGCATTCAGAGATAAGGAAGTAATAGCTCCCATGTGCTGTTATTTACAAAGAAATGGGGCATGCAGCTGGTGGAATATTCATTTTTAAAGCAGATGCTTAACAATGGGAAAATGCAGGTTTTTCTATGCTATGCTATCCAGCTAGCTTTTCTCAGTTTTTTCCTGCAGCGTTTTTTAAAGAAAAAATAATTTTCGTAGAAGACTGGGATGGTCCTAATTGCTGTTCCTCAGAACAGAAGCTAATTCTGGCTCCTTGCCTTGAGAAACAGGTTAGGATGGTACTTGCTGGCCTCTTTTAGGTGGGACTTCATGTTCTGCTGTAGCCAATGAGTAGTGAGTAGAAGTGACTGGAGAATGATCCTCTGGGGGAGAGAGCATTGGGCTGTCCTTATGAGACTGGTCAGCAGTCCCTCTCCGATGGACATGATGACTGGCAGCATTTGAGATGATCGCTGACCATCCACCACGGTCCCTGAGTGCTGAGCACTCTTAAATTGCATTCAGCCACTCAGCGCTTGTACTTCCCCACCCGATCCCAATCTAGACCATCTTGAGAGATTCAAAGACAATCCATACGAAAGACCAGGGCTATGGATTCCTTCTCAATGGTGCTTATTCCTGGCTGGCTAATCTTATATAATAAAACCCCTTATATGCTAAGTGTCTGGTCGGCTGTTCAACAGATGGAAACATAATATGCTAATGATATGCTAAGGCCACTCAACCTCTCGGTAAGACATGCACTGACCACCAGGGGGCAGTCGATGGGTTGGCTAGTCGCTATGATGTGCACTGATCACCAGGGGGCAGATGCTTTGACTGGTAAGTTAGCCTGCTGTTGGGGTCCGGCCAACAGGGACTGAGTGAGACAGGCCGGACACTCCCTGGAGCCCTCCCATGGACTCCCCGGCTGGCCAACCTCCCAGTCCCTCCCCAGGCCCCGGTCACACACCAGTGGGGTCCCTTGGCTTGGCCTGAACCATCTCACAAAACGGGACCCCTCCAGGGATGTCAGAGAGCCAGCTTTCGTCCAAACCCACAGGCCAGGCCAAGGGACCCAGGCCTCTATGAAAATATGAAGACAAGGATCAAAGATGAGTCAAATGGGAACAGATACCATCGTTTCACATGCAATTCAAAGGGAAAAGAATAGGATCATTCAGAACGAGAAATGTCACCTTTCAGGCAGAACACACACGCTTTACGTTCATCAGGGCATTTTCACTGTGCAGCTTTCCTCACCTTAAAGCCAAGGACAGAGAAGCTCCCTGCGTCCTCCCGCCCCAGTGTCTGGATGACATGTGTACAGGCCATTCATCATCCTGTGCTGTGCCGCTCCCTGCAGCTGGAGGTGAATGAGGGTCCGGCGGGAAGTAACGAGTGGATTCAGCCCTCATTTGCCTCGACTCCACAGGCACTTTTTTACATTTTTCAGAGACTTAAGGGAGTGATTTGGAGAAATTACTTAGGAATAAAGATATCCCACCAGGCAGGAGGGGAGTTCATGTTTTTGAGACACCTCTTTCTTCCATTCCCAGGTTGCAGGTGGGGTGGGGCGGCGAAGGGAGTACAGATGTGCGGGGAACATCTGCTCCTACGTGCAGGGCGCCCGCTCCACGCAGACGGATCGCCTGCCTGTCTTTTTGTTGTTGTGATCGAATTGTTCTGGAGAAAAGCATTAAAGAGGGGGATGTGCCCTCCTCCTCAGGAACTACTGTATTTCCTGGGGGAGTGACCCCGATGCTGCTCTCAGAAACCCGGCCTCGGAGAAATGACCCTCTCCGACCCTTGATTCCAGGAAGGAAGTGCTCCCATGTACAAAAGGGTGGTGTGCCCAAGTAGCGTGAGATCAGAGAGACAGGTGTATGGATGGAGACCCAAGCGACCCGGGTCTCCAGACCTGAAAGATATTCATAGCTCACCGGGAATGTTTAGGCACCCTGGCATGCTTTTTCTTTTCCTGTTTTATTCATAATTGATGCGCATCAGTGTGTAAGTTTAAGGTATGCGGCATGGAGGTTGGGTTTGCATTGTATCATGAAGTGATTATCATACTAGAGTGGTTAAGACCCATCATTTCCTATCCTATAGAATAAAAGGGTAATATGCAAATTGCCCTAAAGGTGGAACAGCTATGATGGGAACGGACCGCCAGGGGGCAGACACTCAATGCAGGAGCTGCCCCCTGGTGGTCAGTGTGCTCCCACAGTGGGAGCTCCACTCAGCCACAAGTGGGGCTGACAGCTCCAAGTGCAGCAATGGTGGTGGGAGCCTCTCTGGCCTCCTTGCTAGCGCTAAAGATGTCCTACTGCCATCAGTCAGACATCCCCCAAGGGCTCCCAGGCTGCCAGAGGGTACAGGCTGAGCTGAAGGGATCCCCCCCCCCCACATACACACACCCTGAGTGCACGAATTTTTGTGCACTGGGCCTCTAGAAAAGGAAAGAAAAAACTTCTCCTTGTGATGTTGTGATGAGAACTTTCAGGATATCCTTGAACAATTTAAAGACATGGGACACTTCGTGATGTTTCTGTCCTTGTGCCAGGGCCAGGGGGATCTTTCCTGTGTTTCCATTTTAGAGTATCTGCTGCCAAAGTGAGCATCACCCCAACATTCTTGACAGGCCGTCAGTGTGGACTGAAGGGAAGAAAGGTAGGGGGTGTAAAGTGACAGACATTTTTAATTCATTGGAAGCCTTATCCTCCTGAAACTGAAAAGTTTCATTCCAGATGTTGAAATTGATATCTGTATTCCCACTTGCAGCTTTAAACATGTAAGAAGATTAAAATCGAAATCTCTGTCATTGTTTTGCAAACAAAAATTTACTATATGATTCTCAGTTCTTGGCTCTTAGTGACGTATTCATTGAATTCTGTCTGTATAGATGAAGCACATGTATTACGTAGTATTTCTTAGCAACTAAAAATTTCACTGACCAAAGACATGCAAGAGTGTTTATTGTAGTGCTGTTTACTGTAGCAAATGTTAGAAACCACCTCCGTTGTTAAAAATAAGAATTGGTTAAATACTTTTTAATATGGCTATGGAAAGCCACATTTCTTTTTTTCTCTCAGTTAGGAGACATATCTCAGAAAGATATTTCTCCGGGAAAAAAATAGGTTAAGTTAAAATCAAGTTAATAATAATATAATTGAAATTGTAAATAGATAATAATTCTCTCTGTGTATATACAGACAGAAAAAGAACTCTGTGGTGCTTTTTAATACTTTCTCCCCCAAGGACCATGCATTGAATTTAACTGAAAGTAAATGGGAATATTAAGAAGAGACATTTAGTTGTGCTTTGCCCAGGCCTTCCCTTTGAGCATCAGAGTAATTTAGATCTATTTTTGACATCTTCACTTGGCTGTCAAGGTCACCTCTCACCATAAGCCTATGCCCTCCTGAGCCTCCACCTTAGCCAATGACAAATACACTCGTCCCAGACAAGCCAGCGAAGGGTTCACTTTGCAGCTTTCACACCGGGAATAGGCCTGTGTCTCTCCATCTGAAATACTACGAAATGGTATCACCTCAGTCCAAGTTCCCACCATCTCTCCCCTGGGTCTCTGCCACGTCTGTGCCCTCGTGGTGTTCTGTCCGTCAGTAGTCAGGGAGAGCCTTCATTACATCCGGGCTTCTCAGGGCTCCTGGGATAAACTACGTCTTCTGTCCTGATTCACAGAGACCCGGCGATCCGGCTCGGCCTTTATTCCAGCCTCACCTTGAACTTGGTTCTATTTTGCTCACAATTCTCTGGCGTTCTAACCCCTTCTCCCTCCTGGGCTCACTTCTTACCAGCACGTTCTCACCTTAAGGCCTTGGTGTAGGCTTAGAATGCTCTGATCCACTCTTCATATTTACTTCTGGTCACTTTTCCTGAGTTTAATTTAAACACTTCCTCCCCCACCCCCAAATCATATTATGAGTACTTGAATTATTATGGACTCATCGTCTCTCTCTTCCACTAGAATGAATACTTCTAAATGTTTGTGGCACAATTTCTTGGCACATGGTCAAAGCTCAGTAATAAGGTTCTGTAGAACACATCACTGTATGGATAGATGTGTCATTGTGTCATTTTAATATTAACATATTTATAAATTGACTGTTCTTAGGCTATGATATAGTTGACTTTTCCTAAATTTCTTTTGCCATTTTTGACTAGATAAGTAGTTGAAAATAAAGCAATATTTTCTTCACTTTTTATTCTATAGAAAAATGATAAAATGATTTTATATTCAGATTGACAGCAAAAAAAATAATAGGAATTTTAATAAAAGTATAATGTTAACAGCCCAACATCCTTTGAAATCTGAAGCATGCTGGGTTACATGCTATTTCATTGTGATCCATAAGAATTTAAAGATATTAGACGAGCTGCAGGCATACTCCCATTCTTCTCTGAATGTAATGGGAACAAATTGAAAATTACAAGTTAAAATTGAATATGAGTGCTACAGAGTTCAGACAAAACCTATTCTCCAGTTCAGGAAAATTGGAATTAAATTTTGATCATGGTATATACATCATATGTGAATAAAACAATATTATTTAAAAAATAAGTGGGTTTATATATAATAGGATAAATAACATTTGAATTATATAAATAAATTCTTGAGGTTATAATGATCCATTTGATAGACATAGAGAATAGTAAGAACTTTACATGGAAATTCAACTGCCAAAGAATTTGAAGCTCATTATTTTCAACTAGAGGCCCGATGCACAAAATTTGTGCAAGTGCATCAGCCCTAGCAACCCTGGCTTTGGCCGGAAGGTCTTCAAGAAGGGTGTCCAGAAGGTTGTTCATATGTCCATCTAATTAGCATATTATGCTTTTATTATAGATTTGCAAATTCGTTGACATATAATTTATGTCTGTATTTCACTAAATATCACTTCATCCATTTTTAACATCTATATTTTTATTAAAAAGATTTTAGAATGTGTGTGAATACATATCATAGTTAAACTTTATCTACACTGATAAAAAAGAAACGTGAAAATTGACCATACCTCTGCTATGCCCACAAGCCACGCCCACAAGCCAATCAGGAGAGAGTATGCAAATTAACCCAACCAAGATGGCTGTAGCCATAGAGTGAGCAGGAGGCTTGGGTTTCCCTGGCGATGGAGGAAGCCAAGCTTCCTGGCCTGCCCTGGCCTCCGCTCAATGGTACAAATTTCAATTATAGAAGATAAATAAATCCCAGATACCAGGGTCTCTGCTTGACTTGCTGGGGGGTGTGGTCAGCCTGAAAACCTCCATAGGTCTCTTTCCCAGGCCACCATATGTCCCAAGGGAATCCCCACCCTGCTCTGGGACACCCTTCAGGGAAAACCAGCCAGCCACCACCCGTGCACCAAGCCTCTATCCTATCTAATAAAAGACTAATATGCAAATTGACTGTCACTCCAACACACAAGATGGCTGCCCCCCATGTGGTCAAAGATCCTGCCCCTATGTGGACACAAGATGGCCACCACAAGATAGGTGGTCATCTTGTGTTGGGAGGGATCAGGCCTGCAATGGAGGGCAGTTGAGGGCGATCAAGCCTGCAGGGGAGGATAGTTGGGGTGACCAGGCTGGCAGAGAAAAATGTTGGGGGCAACTGGGCCTATAGGGAAGGGCAGTTGAGGGCCCCCAGGCCTGCAGGGGAGAGCAAATGGGGGGGGATCAAGCCTGCAGGGGAGGGTAGCTAAGGGTGACCAGGTTTGCAGGGGAGGGCAGTTAGGCATCAATCAGGCTGACAGGGGAGTGATTAGGGGTGATCAGGCTGGCAGGCAGAAGCAGTTAGGGGCTATCAGGAAGGCAGACAGGCAGGCAAGTAGTTGGGAGCCAGTAGTCCTAGATTGTAAGAGGGATGTCTGACTGCCCGCTTAGACCTGATTCTAGCAGTTGGACATTCCTTGCGGGGTCCCAGATTGGAGAGGGTGCAAGCTGGGCTGAGGACACAGCCCCAGTGTACAAATTTCATGCATCAGGCCTCTAGTATCTAGATAATGTCTATCAATTTTAAGCAGATTATTACATAACTCAAAATCTTTTAAAAACTCAATTTACTTTGTTGGGAACCTGCTTGTATTTTAAGCATTATGGCATTTGGGTTTAAAGATATTCAGTAACAACAATTTGTGTTCATAAAAGCATAAGCATTATTTATTGTTTTTTTCCATAATTAATAAATATAACTAATAAAGTTACAAATGATAGCATAACTGAGTGATATATTAACTAAATATAAATACATGAATTCAAACTACATGTTTGTGTGAATATATGTGAATATTCTTATTTCACTTAATACCTTTGAATAGGATGGTGTGTGTATATATATATATATATATATATATATATATATATATATATATATATTAAAGATTATGATTTTGCTGTACAAACAACTTTAGATCATACCATTTTCTTATAGCATAATACCAAATCCATTTTCTCATATAATTAAAAATTTCATCCTATATTTGTTTCATTATCCATATCAACATTTCACTTTGTAGGACATGAGGGTATGATTTTTTTCAGTGAATTTCTTTAAACTTTTCAAATTATTTCTCTAGAGCTGTCATTTTTTAAACTTCAGCTTGTGTTAGAATCACCTGTCCGGTTTGGTAAACCACAGATTGCTTATTGCCATCCCCAAAGCTCTGCCTGAGGAGGTTAGCAGTGGGGCCCGATAATGGACGTGTATGCGCTGATACTGCTGGTCCGGGGACCACACTTTGAGAACCACTGATATAACAGTGCATTTTTTAGTGTAATGTTAATGAGTCTACATACCTACTTTTAACACTCTTGGTACATATTGCCAATTTCTTTTTTTTTTTTCAGAAAGACTATATCAAATTGTATTCATATTAGTAAACCTCATCTTCCTGGAGTATTTTTATTTTAAATCTTTTGTTTTTTTTGAGACATGAAAAGGTTACTTCATTGAAGATTTTGAATCATAATAAAACATTGTAAATATTTCAATCAAAAGTAAACTGGATAAGTTCCATACAAAGAAATTTAATTTTATCAGTGTAAATGAATGGATTAGTTCACATGTGTCAAGCAGGAAAAATAGTAGACCAATGATTTGAATGAAAACATTGTAAAACATGCAATTGCTTATGAATACATAACTAGCAAATATATAAGGAAACACATATATGCAGTAAGAGCATGAAAAACACATGTGGGAGTGATCAGATACCAGCTCAGAGCAGTTGTTGCTTCTGGGAAAGGAGGTGAATGAAGGAATGAGCTTGGTGAGGTAGCAGTCAAGGGGCTCTCAATACATTGGTGATGTGTCTTTAAAAAATATTTAAGCCCAAACCGGTTTGGCTCAGTAGATAGAGAGTCCGCCTGTGGACTGAAGGATCCCAGGTTCGATTCCTGTCAAGGGCATGTACCTTGGTTGCGGGCACATCCCCAGTGGGGGTGTGCAGGAGGCAGCTGATTGATGTTTCTCTCTCATCAATGTTTCTAACTCTCTATTCCTCTCTCTTCCTCAATAAAATATATTTTAAAAATATTTAAAGCTGCTCTGGTTGGTTAGATAGAGCATTGGCCTACAAACTGACAGGTCTGGGGTTGATTCCAGTCAAAGGCACATGCCTGGGTTGCCAGCTTGATCCCCAGTGTGGGTTGTGCAGAAGGAAGCCAATCAATGATTCTCTCATCATGGGTATTTCAACCTCTCTCTCCATCTCCCTTCCTCTCTGAAATCAATAAAAATAGATTAAAAAAAACATTTAAAGCTAAGATGACAACATGTTAAGATTTGTTAAAGCTGTATGGAGTTTGCATTATTCAGCATTAAAAAGAAAATAATGATCCACTTTGTTTTTTGTTTGTTTTAATATATTTTATTGATTTTCTTACAGAGGGGAAGAGAGAGGGATAGAGAGTTAGAAACATCGATGAGAGAGAAGCATGGATCAGCTGCCTCTTGCACACCCCTTACTGGGGATGTGCCTGCAACCAAGGTACATGCCCTTGACTGGAATCGAACCTGGGACCTTCCAGTCCGCAGACCAACGCTCTATCCACTGAGCCAAACCGATTTCGGCAATATCCACTTTGTTAAAGTCCTAAAACATCTCAGTCATTTTTCAAGAATATTAAATACAGTCTGAAAAAGTGATTTTTTTTAAGTTAAGTATTTTGGTTTAAAATAAGAACTATATATACAAATAAAAAAGGAAAAAAAAATAAAAGATTGTGTCTTTTAAAACCAGAGGGTAATTAAAAATAGAAGTCAGTGTCACTGGGGGTTAATGATACGCTGTTTTATACCATGGAGAGCAGCTCCCAGGGCCTTGCAGACGCGGGCTCATTCACAGTCAGGTTCATTTTTTTTTTTTACCTTCTTTTAAAAATATATATATATTTTATTGATTTTTTACAGAGAGGAAGGGAGAGAGATAATTAGAAACATCAATCAGCTGCTTCCTGCACACCCCCTACTGGGGATGTGGCTGCAACCAAGGTACATGCCCTTGACCAGAATTGAACGAACCTGGGACCTTTCAGTCCGCAGTCTGACGCTCAATCCATTGAGCCAAACCGGTTTCAGAAACAGTCAAATTCTTGAATTCCTGAGAAGACATAAGAGGCATTCTTAGTTCCATTCCAAAGAGAGTATGACTGAGAGCCACAGAAGCTGGGCAAGTGGGGAACTTTTGACAATTCGAAAGGGATTGGTAATTCTCACATGTGGAATGCCTTCTCTATAATTCACTTTTACTGGCTAATAGTAGACTAAAAACACAAAGATAATAAATGTAGAGCAGTGTAGAGACAACAGAACCCGGAATTATTGATTTAATCCAGTATTTAAGCTGCTAAATCCTGCTCCCCTCTCAGGATTCCCATTTAATTCTTTTCAGGATCTTCACCTAATTTCAAACACCAAGAGCACGGTATCCTGTCTCAAAATGAAAGGGTGTAGGAGGGGTGGCAGACACTGAAGACTAGCTTGTTGATTTCCTTGTACTGTATTTTTAAGCAAAATAGTTTTCCCACTTAAAAGCAAAGCAAAAGAGCAACAGAGGCTGAGAAAGAAGGACCCAATAGAAAGGCAATCACCATGGAATCTTCAATATTGGGCTTAAAGAAAGAAAGAGGGGGGTGTCTCATTCTTTGAAAGAAAAGAAAAGAAAGAGAAACATGACAGAGAAACTGTTGCTATACACAGTACTTTATAAATCTGCCATTAGGACTGTAAACACAGGTTTAACAGTGGATTTTGTACTTTTACAGCTGTTCTTTGATAATATAAGAGAAAAATAAATTCTTTATAGCCCTGATTATCTGTTTATAGCTTATTAAAGATAACAACTCCAGCTATTTTAATGCCTATATATTAAGTTGTCCTTGAAAAAATATAGTCTTAATTTAAAATAAACCTATTCAAAAATATGACAAATAGTGATACCACTCATAATTAAAGCAAATATTAGTTTTTCATGAAGTATAAACCAACTTTTTCAGGGAGTTAGACATCGTGTTTATTTTTTATAGAGATGAAGAAGAAATAAATTTATATAGCCAGTTTTATGAGCTCAAGAATCTAGGTAAAGATTACAAGTAAGTAAATCCTTTATGTTATCAGCACTCCTGGTTAACATTTCAACTGTATCAATGAGATTAGCCTATGAATCACATCTATTATAAGTTGATAATCAAAAGTACACTAATTAATAATGATTGAATTCTGCTTTTATCTGGTGAATGAGTCATGCCTAATATTATTCCCATTTATTATATTTTGCATTTTGAAAGCTCACCATTCTACAATATGCAACGTTGGCAGAAAGACAAGTGTGAAAAGCAGAGGGTGAGGAAGTATGGAACTTGGTATTGGGCTGGTGATGATGGCATAGTTTATGTTTGATTCTATTCCCAACTGTTTGGATTGTACATGGTTGAAAAACCAGGATCAAAGGGACTATAGGAAAAATTAAGTGTGACGTTTAGAGTTTTCAAGACCTATTCTTAGCTACACTGAAGAGACGGTTTTTTTTCTGATAAATCTCTGTCAACATTAAAAAAATAAATTCTCCTCCTCCCTCTCCCTCTCTTTGTCTCTTGGCCATTCTCTTTCCAACAAAACAGAAACTCATGGTATCTCATGGATAATGGGATGGGAGGAAGGGAGAATAAAATTAATTGGATTCCTACTATGTGTTAGTTGCCTTGAGCTTTGATTGACTCCTTCCAACAAGTAGAAATATTCCCTTCTTACAGATAAGAAACTGCGGCAAGAAGAGGTTGTTGGGAAGGGATACAAATGGAATTGACTTTCCCTCCTCCAAGCTTGGAGTACAAAGTACAAAGTGCGCCATCTTAGAAGGCATTTCCATCAAGATGTTACTGATTTAGCTCAAGATGGTGCTCCGGAGCCCCATTTTCTGTGAAAAATGATGTTCATCACACACAATATTATGTTTTCCACAGTGAAGATGCTAAGAGGTGTGATGAGCCTTGTTTTCCCTAAAGGATCACAAAGTCAAACTCCATATGATGTTGTCTTGGCAGGTACTCCTGTGGTTCCCCTGAGCAACAGAACTTGCCAATGGAGTGAGATGACTCCACTCCGGGGTAAGAATGCCATCCTTCACGTTTTCCCATTCCTACAAGTCCCTGCGTTTAGGGGCAGATTGTGTTCCCGGAGTTCTTTTGCAAATAAGTTGTTTGGAATGTGGGATTATTTTCTTCATTTAAACGATGTGAGAAGTGTTGACTCAGCTCCTGATGGAAACTAGCACCTCAAGAAAGCCCAAAAGTAGCAGGCCCACAGGAAGAACAGTGTTCTTAGGGAGAGAGCACTGATTTGAACAGTTTCTGCAAGAAAGTACATTTATTTCAGCTTGAGGACAAACAGAAAACGCTGATGTGATAGTCAGTCTTTACATTTTATTCCTTCTCCAAGTCAGTAGCTTCTTCACCCCACAGCTCTGTAGCCTGCATGGCTTCCGTTTCCATGGCAGCAGTAGACTCCACATGCCTCCCATCTTGGCATGCTCGGCATTGGCTGCTCAGGTGGGTGTACCGTTCCTAGGGTGGGATTTCAGAAAGTGATGTTGGTGTTAAAGAACTGCCTGGTAGAATTCCACGACTAATTATAATTAAATCAAAACTTATTTCTTTCAATATCACAGGAGCTCATCAAGCAAAGGGAGGATAGTGAAACAATCAATAGTAGATATTAAAGCTAATAATGCCGAAACCGGTTTGGCTCAGTGGATAGAGCATCGGCCTGTGGACTGAAAGGTCCCAGGTTCGATTCCAGTCAAGGGCACGTACCTTGGTTGCTGGAACATCCCCAGTGGGGGCTGTGCAAGAGGCAGCTGATCAATGTTTCTCTCTCATCGATGTTTCTAGCTTTCTATCCCTCTCTCTTCCTCTCTGTAAAAACTCAATAAAATACATTTAAAAATTTTTAAAAAGCTAATAATACTTGAGGCTTTCACCCATGGGGTGGATAAATAGAACTATTTAAAAATTCTCAATGTTTGTAAGTGGTGAGTAATATGCCACCCTTTTAAAAAAATGAGGTTGGTAGAAAACATATGTCACAGAGTTTAAAAGGAATTTTTTGATGAGTGGTCTGAAACAGTGGTCTCTACTGAGGCAGGAGACATGACAACCATATCTGTGGACATTTTTGACTGCCATGCTTGAGGCAGGGGGTACCACTGGCATCTAGTGGGTAGATGCCAGGGCTGCTGTCCTTCAGTGTACAGGACAATCCCAACAAGAAAGCCAATGATGTCAATTCAAAGTGATGTTGTGTGGTTTAGTTGTAATTTTGATGTGGTGACGGGAGGAAGTGGGTATGCCACCATCTTGATGGGACGTTTGAAGATATTATAAATGGCAATTAAAATTGGCATGTGTAATACCAACAAAACACACCACTCAGTTATGTTGCAAAACACGAACAGTTCTGATCATGTTTGTGGATGCACAGGAATTGGCCATTGCCAATGACATAGCGATTGTTACTACAGAGTGGTGGCTTTAAGATGCCATGGGTTACTAGATGCTGCCTCCTGTCAAAGATGTTGAGGTCAAATAAACAGGTTTGTCTTAAACAGGATGGAGTAATATACCTGTATGGATGTAATGGGTTCTGTAGCCCAAAAAGTTTGGAAACTTTGGATTCACCACAGTTGGGCAAATTTACTGTCAGACGTCACAGGGACTTTAATATGCTAATAAGGATTATGAACCTTCCAAGGGAGCAGTGTTTGGCAAAAATTAATTGGCTGTAAATGTTCTTTTGGCTCTCATCTTCTTGGACCACTAGTTTGAAGCAAAAAGAAACACTTTAGAAAATGCCAATGTAGAGAGACTAAAAATAAGGATAGGAAGGAAGAAACTTGCAACAAAACATGTTGTCCAGAAGTCAAGGAGAGAAAGAACTAAAAACTGGCCCCTGGGTCTGTTCAGAAGTCACTGTTGAGTTTTTGAGAATATTGTTGGAACAGGACAGTGTGGATGAAAGACATCAGATGGGGCTGAAAGAAAAAGTGAAATCGAGTTAATTAATAGAAACCATATATTTTATTTTTTTTGCAAAATGTTGGCAGTGAGAAATGGAGAGTCATGGCTCGAGTTCTCGGTCTCCAAAAGGCTTTCACACAATGTGCCCTGCAGGACGGCGGCGAATGTTTCTATCCTCTCTGCCGAGCTCCCTGACTCTTAGACCACATAAAGAACACCTGCTCATAGACCACATAAAGAACACGTGAAGCTATTAGCTTGGTCCCATGCTGCTCTCAGTGTCCCTCCTGTTTCTGCTCTGGCTCAAATGTATGACATACAGCAACTTCATTAGGCAGGATTTTATGTACCCTGCTTCCTTCTCAAAAGTTGTTACTGAGCAATAGGTTATTGAAGAGCTGCAGAAAGCCCTAGCCAGTTTGGCTCAGTGAATAGAGCATCAGCCTGAGGACTGAAGGGTCTTCGGTTCAATTCTGATCAAGGGCACATACCGCGGTTACAGGTTCCTTTGCCCTGGTCAGGGTTTGTGCAGGAGGCAACCAATCGAAGTGTCTCTCTCACATCAATGTTTCTCTCTCTCCCTCTCTCTTCCACACTCTCTAAAAATCAATGGAAAAAAATATCCTTGGATGAGGATTCCTAAAAAATAAAAGAACTGCAGAAAGAGAGCACCTCATTTATAAATGTGATGGGAGTGGCAGGGTGGGAGGAAATAGATTCAAGAAGACCCTGACTGCCAAGATAACCAGAGTCCACAAAGTGGAATGCTGAATTTCTAATTCTAGGGCGGAAGTGATCACACAGCTCCTAGAGCTACTAATTGGAGCTGGTAATCACTTGAATCTCTTAAAGACAGTTAAGGTAGGGCTAAGGCTGATAGCCAGAGCTGTTGAATGTTCATGAAATTTACCATTTTATTGAGTATTTAACTATACAACATCACTTTGAAAAATAGATATTATTATTATCATAGGTAAAAAATTAATTATATACACAGAGTGAGTTGATAATTCTATTTTTCTTTCCTTTTTTAATGCAGCCTCACTAATCTCAGTAGAATTTCCCCCTTGTATTTGACAACAGATTAGTCTTAGCATTTAGAAGCATTGTGAATAGCAATTGACAGTGAAAGGAATTTGCAGCGGGAGTTTTGAATGGTAAAATAAGGTATTATGAACTAAATCTATTAGAACTCAGATCAATTGGAACATAAAACAAATAAACAGACAGCAACAAAAAACAAAAAAAGGAGGTAAGTTAGGGGGAAGTTGAGGAAGAAAGTAGATAAAGGTGGGGGCACATGGAACCTAAGGAAGACAAAGGTTTGTGTTTAGGGATCCAATCTGGAGAATCACACAGAATGAGTAAAAGCCTACCTGAGAAATAGTGGGGCTCAGGTGACACTGACAGTGTGGGTTTATAACAACTATGTGACTTCAGGAAAAATCCATATTGGCCAAAAGTATGACTCTCTTGAACTGTACACAATGTCATATGTTCACAAATTCATGTCAAGTCATCAAAAAGTTCTTAAGCATCTGTATATATAGTATATATATTGTATATACCAGAGGCTCAATACATGCACTGGAGTGAGGGTAGGAGGTTGGGGGGGGGGGGCTCATCCAGGCCTGCCCCCTCTCACAGTTTGGGAGCCCTGAAGGGTGGGAGGGGACCCAGCGATCAGGGGAAGGTGATGCCCCCATCACACCTCTGCTACTACCCCTGCCAGCAGCACAAGCCTCGGCCAGCCCTGGTTACCTGAGCCTCGGTCAGCCCTGGGCAGCTGGGAAGCTGCCATCCGAGATTTGACTGCACTTCGGGATAGCCCTGGGTGGCTGGGGGGCAAAGGGGAATGGGGGACTCTGGAGGCAGGTGTGCAGAATGGCTGGACCCATGGCTGAGGGGGCTGGGTGCCATCATATTGTGGCTATGGGTGCCACCATCTTTGAGGGCATGGCAGTCAATTACATATTCCCTCCTTATTGGCTGTGGGCACCACCATCTTTGTGAGGGTGTGACGGTCAATTAGCATATTCTATTTATTAGTGCATAAACTGAATTGAGAATTCATGGTTATTATTCTATGTGGCAGTGTTTCCCAAAGTGTGGTACGCATACCCCCATGGGTACAGGAAGAGTTTGGTGGGGGTATGTGTTGCACCGGAGTTTGGTGGGGATATGCACTGCACCGTGCTTGGCTGCGCCTAATTCTACATTCTCATGAGTCAAGTCAAGATAGTCTTGTGAAGCGTGAGATGGTCCAGTGTGCAAATAAATGTTATTTATAATACAACTTTTATAGCATGAATAATTTTATTTTTTGTTTATTATTATTTTGTATATGTGCCAAAAAATGAAAAAATAAATATATTTGATTGTTATTAAAATACATCCATTTTTTTTGACGAGGGGTACTCAGCATTACAAAAATTATAGAAGGGGTACATATATGTCAAAAGTTTGAGAAACAGTGCTCTATGGAATAATCTAAATATCATGACATTGTCAAAGACAAATATGTTGACTATATATAATAAGTAACATTAACTATACCTTCTTTCAGATTAATTGGTGTAACCAAGTAAAGTTACCATAGGAAAATAAATGTGAGTTGGAAAGTTGAACTTAATTCCTATTCGAGTGAACAAAGTTAGCTCCTAAGGTCATTAAAATACTTTTGATGATTATAGAAATTTAGGCATTAATAACTCTAGTCTGTGAAAGGCAATGAAGGTGAAGACTAGGCAGCCAGAGTTCCTCAATGTCAATCAATATCTACTATTTTGTTGAGAATGTAAAAAACAGATGTAATTATAGGTTAGAAATTAAAACATATACAGAGTGAGTTAATGATACAATCCATGCAAGTATTTAAATGCCTAAATTATTTTTAAAAATATGTTTTATTGATCTCCTACAGAGAGGAAGAGAGAGAGACAGAGAGCCAGAAACATCAATGAGAGAGAATCATCAATCAGCTGCCTCTTGCACACCCCCTACTGGGGATGTGCCCGCAACCAAGGCACATGCCCCTGACCCGGGACCTTTCAGTCTGCAGGCCGATGCTCCATCCACTGAGCTAAACCGGTTTCGGCAATGCCTAAATTATTTTAATGAAATTCTTTTCTAGACATATTACATGTTTTGGTGCTTATGAAAACAAAAGATACTGAATGTGATTTAGAATGTGTTGCTGACTCTGAGTCAGTGTGTGAAGTCTGTTCTACTCAGTCAGTGGGTCTGTGCTGGGAGCTACATGGGGATGCTCACTCCAACACTAGGCATGAGTTCTGTCTATGAGAGATTCTGACTTTCGGATAACTTGCCCCTGCAGTGTGTGTGCTGGGTTAGTGGGCACACTCTCTAGGCCCTGCAGAAAATACAGCAAATGAAGAGGGCATTGCGAGATTTGCAATAAGAGATGTTACCATGCTGTCTAATTAATCTGGGGAGCTCCAGGAAAAAGAGGTGCGATTTACATTTATTTGGGACAAACCTATCATCAATGTTTATATATTTTAAAATATGTTTTATGGATAAAGGTGTTACGTATGTGTCTTTATCCTCCCATTGCCCCCCGCCCCCCATTCTCCCCACTCATGCCCTCACCCCTCTGGTGTCCGTGTCCATTGGTCAGGCTTGTATGCATGCATATATGTTCTTTGGTTGATATCTCCCCCTGACCTCCACCACTCCCTACCTTCCCCCTGAGTCTTATGCTTGCGTTTTATATACCGTATTTGCCGGCGTATGAGACGATTTTTTGGCCCTGAAAAATACCGTATTTGCCGGCGTATAAGAGACTGGGCGCATAAGACGACCCCCTAACATTTCCACCCAAAATACAGAGTTTGTTATATACTCGCCGTATAAGACTACCCCCCACTTGGAGGCATATTTTTCAGGGCCAAAAAATCGTCTTATACGCCGGCAAATACGGTATACATCACTTGTAATTCAAGTATTCTTATCATTGGGTTTGAGCTGGCCAGCCAAGCTTTCTGTGTATTAATATTGGCTGGTTATTCATGAATAGCCTAAACTGAGTAGCTCCTGCCATAACGTGATGGAACGTGATCATGAAAAGTGCTTTGGCTTCAAGACTGGAGCATAAAAGAAATGCCATTTCAATTTCCCCACAAGGAGATATCTCTGCTGGTGTTTACTAAATGCACAACAGAAAAAGGGAAATAAGATGATGAAAGTCATAGGGAGCCTATTAATATTTTACACGATGAAGGAACATCTTTCACCCGTGATGCCATGTAATCCTTTGACATCAGAGAATAAATGATCCTTGTACATATGTAATATTAAATTTTATATTCACATACATGTAAATACGTTAACATATTTAAAGCATACTTAATGGAAATAGTATTTTTGATCCCATTATTAAACTTCAAAGAAATTGCCTTAGGAAGTAGCAATGAATGAAGACAAAGAATTAAGTTTAAGGATTTCATCACAGCACAATTTATAAACCAAAAAAAGGAAAACCTAAATAATAACGAATAAGTGAAAAATTAAACACATCTGTAACATATTTAATTTTTGTGGAAAAAGTAAGGATGAGAGAAAAGAGCTAATAATTAATTTGATGTGAAAATAACTAGATATAAAGCAGTATATATAGCATGACCTTAATGTTCTACAACAATTTTAAAATAAGTGAATAAACGTAAATAAAAGTGAAAATCAAGCAATTGCCAACAGACATTGCCTTTCGGTGGTAGAAATCTGAGTGATTTTTATTGTGATTTTCTACCTTGCTGTATATATTTTTTTACATTGTATCTGCATTTCAATTGCTAAAATGCTTTTTTTTCCTAAAAAGATTTCTAAAACCAAAAAACATTTATGCAAATATTAAAGTGTAGCATCTAAGAGAGTTTTTAAAAGGTCTCACTTAAGCTAAACTATGAATAATAATTAAAAAAAAATGGATGACTTGAGTTTAACTTTGGTTTGATCAAAGAATACTTACACCGAAGAAAATTTGTATAGCGAGCAAACACTACCCTTTGAATGTAACATATGTGATCCCAATCGCTACTCCTCACGCTCTTCCACTAGAACAAATTTATTTTCAGAGAAGTGAGTTTCAACGAAAACCAAATAGAGCAAAAAATAAAAAAAATTAAAAATTATTGAACTGAGCCATCATGAAAAGTTCAGCATGCAATTAAAAAACTTGTCATATAGCTGCTTAATATGCTTCCAGCAAAAATTAAAATGCATTGAAAAATCTCAAGCATTATGCCAAGGAGTCAGTTGTTGTATAATCCGCCACAGCCTTGGTGTCACTGCAAGAATGTATCACCTTCTGAAAATAGTCCCCAAGATGTTTACCTTCTGTGATTCTGCTTCACCTGCCCTAGCAACGCAGCCTCTCCTTTCCCTTTCCTTGTGGTTGTGAGAGAAGTTCTCCCCAGAGAATCAGTACTCAGTATGGCAGTAAACAATTCTAATATTGTTTAAACGCTAAATCATCGCTGTGTTTTAGGGTCTTGATAATGTGTCCTGCAACAAAGGAGGTAATATTTTTTTATGATGTGAAACATTTTTTTAAAGTATATTTTTCAATTGATTTCGGAGAGGGAGAGAGAGATTAAAACATCAAGGATGAGAGAGAATCATCGATAGGCTTGCCTACTGCACGCCCCCGACTGGGGATCAGTCCCACAACATGAATATGTGCCCTGAACCCAGAATAGAATTGTGACCTGCCGGTTTATAAATCGACACTCAACCAATGAGCCACACCAGCTGGGCTGAGGTGAAACATTTTTGACTTGTTACTTAAGGCACAGACTGGTTAGTTGAGTGGGTTAAATCAACATTATAGAGGCTCAAAATGATAGTAGACTTTGCCCATGGGGCGAGAATGTGCGGGCGAGGAGACTTGTAGAAAACAGCTCTGTTCCACACACACAGATTTTCCTTTAACACCTGGTCAGTTATCTCTCAAAGGTGTGACAGGCAGGAAGTGTCATTAAATCAGCATAAATCCATGTGCCCACTCTAAAAATACCCTTTTAAACAGTCATTTCTGCATTTGTATGACTTTGGCATTCAGAGAAACCCTGTCAGATATAGAAAAACTACATTGCTGAAATACATTTTAAAAATTACAATATTTTGCCGAAACCAGTTTGGCTCAGTGGTAGATCGTCGTTCTGCGGACTGAAAGGTCCCGAGTTCGATTCCGGTCAAGGGCATGTACATTGGTTGCGGGCAACCCTCCCCCCACCCCGTAGGGGTTGTGCAAGAGGCACCTGGTCGATGTTTCTCTCTCATCGACGTTTCTAGCTCTCTATCTCTCTCCCTTCCTCTCTATAAAAAATATCAATAAAATATATATATTTTTTAAATTACAATATTTGTCAGCATGGCAGAAATAAAGGAAAATGCTAGAGCATCAGTGGAAGCTAGAAATCAGTGGAGTAATACTTTCAAATTCTGGGAGAAATAAATATTGAACCAGAGGTCTTTACCTAGTGAACTAGTATCTCAGGGTTGAAAGTAAAATAAGTATAATTTGAATTCAAAATATAATATAGATCTTCAGTTAGGTACTTTTAAACAGTGGACTCAGAAGTAAAAGAACAATTCCATAATAAAAGTTAAACACAAGAGGAATGGTGAGTAGAGAAACTGGTAGATAATTAATAAAAATATTTGCCTTTATTAAACAGAAACAATAATGTCTGTGTAGAGTTAAACAATGTAAGAATAAAAACTAGAACCCTATTTTATACATATAATTGCATGAAAATAAGGAAAGGATGATTCAGGCTAGTATTCTAATATTTTTGTATTGTTTAGAGGAAAAAAAAGTCTAGATGAAATCTGCCAAATAGTCTATTTCAGAAAAAACTTTTGTTCTTATTGCCATTTGAAGAATGAGTAGAGATGAAACAAAAGTAGAAACAGAAGAATTAATCTGTTGCAGTCATCCAAGGAAGGCCAGGGCAGTGTTCTGGATAAAGAGATAAAAAGAAGTAAATGGGTCAAGAGGTGTTTTAGGAGACAGGATCCACAGAATTGGATATGGGGGAATGAGGGAGAGGGAGGAATCAAAGCAACTCATGTTTCCCATCTGAGCAGCCCAGTGAAGGGTGAAACTGTTACCTGACATGGAACTCAGGGAGATCAGAAGGTGTGGGATGGCAGGTAAGGAAGAGTGGGAATTACTCACTGTTCTCACAGGAGTGATGGGTAATGTGTTAAAGAAGGGGTATAGAGAAGAATATTAAGGACCAAACTCTGAGGAAACAGAGTAGGAAAAACCTGAAAATTAGGCTGAAAAGGAGCCACGGAGATAGCCTGGAAATCAGGAGGACGCGTCTTGGAACCAAGTGAAGGTGGATTTCTGAGAAGAGTGAACAAACAAATACAGTGAGACACAGGCGATAGGAGGAGTCCATTGGCTCCTGATAACAAACGTCTTCTGGTGACTTTGGTTACAAGATATTTTAAGTAGAGTTTTGAAGAAGAGGAGACAGTGAGTATAGGTCTTTCTTTGACAAACGTTGGCTTTAGGTGGAAAAAGAGAACTAGAGGGATGCGGGGATGTGGGGACACAAGTTTGAGGAAAGTTTTTGTTTTTAATAAGCAAGTAGAGACTTGAACCGGCTGGAATGCTGTGAGATATAATAAATTCATTAGATATAATAAAGTTGACAACTTAGAGGTGATGAATTGATCAATGCATTTGTACAGAATTTTGTACACAGGTAGAGGAATTGGCAGCTGGAATACAACTCTCTAAATTTCAATATTTTAGAGACATTATGATTTTCATTATCACAGCTTTTCTATTTTAATTGTATGGCATTTTTTTTTCATCTTGGAGCTTACTACCTTAGCTCTTTGGAACTGAATCTTGGGCCATTTGACCTTGAACTCATTCATTGAAGGGAAACTTGGGGAGAAGCCTAGTGTGATCACATTATCAAAAGACCAAATTATAAATGTGATCTAATTAATTATTTTAGAATTCATTTCTTTGTTTATTATGGTGGCACTTCAAAAACAAGTTTCTCACGAATATGTTCCACTAGTCTATTATATACCATGAGCACATTCTCAAGTGGCTATTTCAGCAGCAATCATTTCATTTTGATCGGGCAGCTGCTGATAACCCAGATGAACATCCTGTGTGCAATTTTGTTTAGCACATCTCTTAGAATGACTGAGGTGTCAGAACATCCCAGGTACACTGCTGGAGACACCAGCTGCACTGGAGGAGTGTCGCCCAAAAACATCTGGAACATTATTCAGTATGAAAGAGAATAAATATATTTATGGGTGAGACATTCACATCTTCTGTGATCAAGTTCCCTCAAAGATTCCAAAATCCATGTGACTTCCACCAACTTTTATTTTTCTGTAGGACTTCTGATAGAGTTAAAATTTGTTGGTTAAATTCTTTGCTCAAAAGGCTAGCACTTTTGGAAGCTTGGTGTGAATATTGCACCAAATAAAGCATTATAAATAATAAGATTTAATAACTGACCAGTTGTATAAATCAGGAAAATCTTATATCCAGTTTTCTGTCTATTTTCCTAAAGATTTGGAGGAGGAAAGGAAAGTATCATTGACCTCCTAGGAAAGGAAAGGGATAAGATAAAGTTTCATGGGCTAACTTTTCAGAACTTAATAATGAAGATGACTATTGGTTGAACATTCACTTTAAACCAGTCACATATAGACACTTATTTTACATATTTTGTGATTTCTGTTCCATGGAGCAATGCTTGCAGGTTAAATATTCTTTTCCTCATGTTGCTGATCTATGATTAAAGAGAGTCATTAATTCACCCCTGGGCATACTACTAGCAGATTACAAGTCAGATACTTGGCTTAATGTCCATCTCATTGCAATATGTCTGCTACTCTTCAAATAACTGGAGAAGAATTTGGAAACATTGTTAATAATAATATGAGTTCTTTATTTATTTGATTAGAGAAGACTTAAAGCCATCAGCATTTCATCCCTTTGATATGTATAAATCTACTAACATGTACCTGCCAATAATCATATAAAGAGAGCAAACAAATGTCTGTTTTTATAATACACTACTTATAAATATTGGGTAAAAATAAAGTATATGATTTAATTTTATTGTAACTGAAGATGCAAAAATAACCTGATATTTTTTCTCACTTTGATTCATTATCACTGAGAAGATGCTTCCTTAGCATATTGCTAACCAGTGCCGATTGCTAACCAGGGGAGGACACAGCTGCTCCTATGAATGTTACTTTCAAAAGGTGGCTCTATCTAGTCTGGCCCATGTGGCTCAGCAGTTGAGCATCGACTTATGAACCAGAGTGTCAGGGTTCGATTCCCTGTCAGGCACATGCCTGGGTTGCAGGCTTGATCCCCAGCAGGGGTGTGCAGAAGGCAGCTGATCAATTATTCTTTCTCATCATTGAGGTTTCTCTCTCCCACTCCCTTTTCTCTGAAATCAATAAAAACATATTTTAAAAAAACACAAAAAACCAGCCAAAACAACAACAAAATCAAAAAAAAAAAAAAGATGGGTCTAGCTCTACTATTAAGATTTTATATATATGCCTAAGCAACCATCTGACTGTTCCACTGTTCACCTGGTAGCTATGATGCGTGATGACCACAAGGGGCAGACACTATGACCTGTAGAGGAGGGAGCCCAGTTCCCTGCAGAATCGGCTGTGGGTTAGGTTGCTGCTGGGGCATTGTTGGCCCCAAATATGCTTCACCAGCACCTGGGACCCAGAGAGGAGGGGGCCTCTAAAACATTTCTTCTAATTAATTTCCTTTCAACGTGCTCAGATTCATTCTTTTTTTTTTTTTTTTTTTGCGTGTAAATATTATTGACTATATTCTCTGTGTTGTAACTTACATTCCCTGTGAATATTTTGTAACTCCCAATTAGCACTTCACCTTTTTTGCCTGGCCCCCCTTACCCTCCCTCCCCATTGTCAAATACCAGTTACAGTTTAATTTTCAAAAGTAATGAAATAATTTTCTTAGAAAAATTTGAATCAGTTTTCATCCGTGCTCCTCATTTCTTTTGCCTCTGCACACAATTTTGCCTGGGTAGTTGGGGGTATCCTGTATATTGTATTGTGTGTTCCCCGTGTTTTCCCAAGATCCTCATGCAGATTTTCTTTTGAGGATATTTCCTTTAGTCGGCTTGAGAGGGCCCTTTCAAGGCAACTGCTTTATTACTCAAATCCCATTCTTTCCTTATTATTTAGACCCTGGTGACAGTGCACCTATCCCTCCTATGTCACCACTTTCCACAAAGCAGAGAGGACGCCAGCCTGGTCTCCGTCCTCTCCGAAAACCCTCACCTTAATGTGCTTCAGCAACTTGCTCAGAATGTTCTTTAACACCTCGGGTTCCTCGCCTGTCAAAACGGCACAGTCATACCTACGTAGGCAGGCTTTGGGTGGGGTTACATGACATGTTACATAGGCAGATAACAGGTGGATACTTGGCACAGATTAAGTATACCAAAAGCATTCGTGTAATATGAATCAGAATCGCTGCTGTGCCAAAACCGGTTTGGCTCAGTGGATAGAGCATTGTTCTGCGGACTGAAGGGTCCCAGGTTTGATTCCGGTCAAGGGCATGTACCAGTAGGGGGTGTGCAGGAGGCAGCTGGTCGATGTTTCTCTCTCATTGACGTTTCTAGATCTCTCTCTCTCTCTCCCTTCCTCTCTGTAAAATATCAATAAAATATATTTCTTAAAAAAAAAAAAGAATCGCTGCTGTGAGGAAGCTAAACTTCACCGCTTACGATCACTTACATTTTGACGTCTCAGTACTTCTGACTTTGGTTTCATCCATTCAGCAAGCATTTGATGGCATGTGTGAGCCATTGGTCTGGGTGCTGGGGAGATGAATACACAAAACAGGTCATGTTTTTTTTGTTGTTTTGTTTTGTTTTTTTTTGCCCTGGGTGGGCCATCTCTTTTTATAAGAGAGACAGACAGAACACAAGAGAAAGGAGAATGTGTGACCTGTTAGATAGTAAGTTCTGAAACAGAAATAAAGCAGGGAATGAGAAGAGAAAATAGTGAAAATGAATCTGTGTTTCATGTGGGGTGACCAGTAACATCCCTGAGAGGGAACAGGTGAGTGACGACATATGAATGAAGGACCAAGGCATTGGGATATGTCGGGGAAGGAGACGCAGGCACAGGGAAGGGCAAACACAATAGCTCCGAGGCAGGAGAATGATTAGAAAGTCTCAAAAACAGCATGGAGGGTGGCGGAGTATTGTTTTTCCTTAAAAATATTTTTTATTGATTTTAGAGAGGAAAGGAGAAGGAGAGCGATAGGAACATCAGTGATAAGAGAGAACCCCTTTCCCCCCACAGGCGATAGACCCTACAACTCGGGCATGTGCCCTGAACAGGAATCGAACCATGACCTCCTGGTTCATAGATCAACGCTCAGTCACTGAACCATGCCAGTGGGGCTGATGTGTTTTTATATCCATAGAAAGGTCTGGGAGTTTTACCAGGTGGCTCTGCTTCATAAATCCTCAGGGATCCAGCATTTTTCCAGTTTATCTCTCTCTATTCCTGGAGAATGGTCTTTATCCCCAGAGTCCAAAATAGCCCTGTCTACATTCTGGAACCCAAGGTTTGCTCCGTAGCTGTCCGAAAGGAAAGTTCCCATAGCCTGCAGAGCAAGGTCTGCCTCTCTGCCGCTGGCCGGAACTTAGTCACCTGCTTCGCTTTGCTACAGGGATACACTCAGATTTGGGTAGTTCTGCTTTGGGACGAGAGGTGGAGGAACCAGCAATACCCCAAGAAAGCTGCTGTTTTTGGCAGATACTCATACTCAGTTTTGCAAATTTAGCTGGTCTATAGAAGACAGATAAGCATCTGATCTTTGTTTTATTTCTTAGACCTACTAAGCCTGAAGGGTGAGTTTTCTGAGATTTACCCAGCCTTCACTGGAAGAGGAGATTGGCCTCTTCATGATCTAGCTGACATGATCTGCTTCAAGTCCCAGTTCACATCTGATTCCATATGCCCAGCTTAACAGAATTATGTAACTTATGTTTTGAATGCTCTATTAGCATTCAAGTGTGTTCTATTCATTTCCCCAGTTGGTAATTCTCTTTTCAGAAGCTCTATAATTTGGGAATGAAGAAGAATAGTTTGTTTTATTTTTTTCTGAAAACATTCTCAGCTCTTAAGAGTCCTATAATTGAACAGGTCTTATAACAGGATCAGTTCTTGGGAAGGTCTTTTTCAATGACTTGTTTTATTGTTGTTGTTTTGCTGTTGATATATAAGACCCAAACCCCAAATTTAGGTTCATTAATGCTCAGTTGTCACAGAGTATATTATAATGGCTCTGCACAAAAGACCTGTAAATTAAAGTATATTCTTCTATAATGTTCAGCCAGCCAGCTAGCTTTATAGTAGTTACCAGAACCTTTTTCCTTTTTCTTCCCCATTAGAATAAAATTTTGTCTTTATTGCCTTATCCCATTGGAAGTGATACAAAGTTAGCAGTTGAGCAAAATGTAGTCTTTTTCAGAGTCTCCATTCCTTCCACACACTTTTTGGCTTTGTTCAATCATTCTTTGTCAGTTTGATTAAAATATCCTCTAAGAATTGTTGAGCCACAATGTGGTGTTTCCAGTAAGCATTGTGATTAGAATCTGCACCTGGTTGAGATGAATTTGATGCACATTGTTTAACATACAGCGTTGAAGTTGATGACTGTTTGCAGAAAGCTTGTTGACCAACAGCGTTTGCCTTTAGAGGGGCCACATTGGAGGTGCACTGACAGCTGTGTGCAGCGATGGCTGGGTGCTGTCGGCATTCATGAAGAGTAAATGCTGTGTCGCATCGGACTCATGTTGACTTGTCATCATACTTAGCAATTCTCTACCTTCCCCTCCTTTTGATCTTATTGATATTACTAGAGGCCCTTTGCAGGAAGATTCCTGCAAGAATAGGGCTTCCTGTGGCCACCTCCGCTGCCCCACCTGCTTCCCTCCCTTCTCCACCGCCCTCCTTGCTTGCTTCTCCACAGCTTGGCTGCCTTTTGCAGTGCTTGGCTTCCTTCTATGCTGTCTTCAGTCTTCACACTGCGCCTGGATATGCAAATTAATTGAAATCTTGGTTGGGTTAATTTGCATACTCACTCATGATTGGCTTGTGGGCATAATGGAGTTATGGTCAATTTGCATGTTTCTCTTTTATTAGATAGGATTATTTTATAAAATATTTTCTCTATTTTATTACAAAAACAATATCCACCTATCCCTTATGGGGATTTTGGATAATTCAGAAAAACTAAAAAATGAAAATAACAGTCTTGCCATTCATAGAATATGTGTGGATCAAATGAACGAGTGAATGAGTGAATGAACATGCAAGGGGATAAGAAAGGTCTGTTCTTTTTGAAATGTCTTAACAGAGAGCTCAAAGTTCTTAAAGTTTCTCAGCTGGTTAGTTATAATCTCTGTGATAATTAAACTATTTGCATGATTTTTTAAATTTCAGTTATTGAATCTGGCTACCACCAACATCAACATTAATGGCCTATGGAATAGACAGTGAATTGTTAGACTTTTGGTATTGGGATTTAGATTTTGACCTTCATTCATGTCTTTTCATTAGTGAAACTGGGAGAATGTTTTAGAACTTTTATGACTGTTGGAGACTGCCCGTGAATTACATTTCTGCTTTCTGCCTTTTTTTTTCCTTTCGTGATTCATTTCAGCTTGTTAAAATATTTGGTGTTAATTATTTTGTACTTTCATTTTTATTATGCAAAATTATTCAGAATAGAACATGCATATTCTAAAAAAAAAAAAAGCTAACATGCGGGCAGTGTTGCAAAACTCCAGGTGGGAGCTGTGACTGTCATGTAAAAATGACATATGTAAAAGTTATAAAATATACAACTGAAGTGTTTTAAAGAGAAAGGTGTCATTTGGGGGAGATTTAGTCTCAAAGTCAGAAGGAAAAAATGGAAGTGGTCCCACCTGTTCCTTCTAGAGGCTCTCGTGGCATAGCCATGTTTGATGGCAATCGCTGTGCTGTTATTACAAACAATTTAAATAAAAAAACCCGACAAGCTCCTGCCTTCTGGAAAATAGACAAGTTAGAAAAATGAGGCACTCTGGAAAAATTAAATATGTTCACTGAGTTTCCAGAACCACTCAAGTTCACAGGTAGCGATATGGGAAAGTACATAAAGGAAACCAGACCTCTTTTGGTTTATGTGCATGATATATGTAAAAAAAAAAATCTTTAAAATATATACATTTATTTCCCCTAGCTGGTTTGGTTCAGTGGATAGAGTGTTGGCCTGCATACTAAAGGGTGAAGGGTGCCAGGTTCAATTCCAGTCAAGGGCACATGCAGTGATTGTGGGCTCAATCCCCAGTAGGGGGCGTGCAAGAGGCAGCCAATCAATGATTCTCGTCATTGATGTTTCTATCTCTCCCTTGCCCTTCCTCTCTGAATTCAATAAAAATATATATATTTAAATACACACACACACACACACACACACACCACACACATTTATTTATTTATTTATTTATTTATTTATTTATTTTATTTTTTACAGAGAGGAAGGAGAGAGGGATAGAGAGTTAGAAACATCGATGAGAGAGAGACATCAATCAGCTGCCTCTTGCACACCCCGTGCCGGGAATGTGGCCGCAACCAAGGTACTTGCCTTTAACCGGAATCGAACTTGGGACCTTTCAGTCCGCAGGCAGAATGCTCTATCCACTGAGCCAAACCGGTTTTGGCCACATTTATTTTTTATTTTTTGAGATAGAAATAATCTACAGTGAAGTACACACACTCTAAGGGTATGATTTGATGACTTTTGACAAATGCAGTTAGCCAGCTGCATAACCATACCTAAGAACACTGTCATCACCCTAGCAATACCCTCCTATCCTTCCCAGTTAATCCTCCCCATCATTCAGCTCTGATATTTAAAACTGACGATTTAGTTTTGCCTAATATACTATCTAATAAAAGAGTAATATGCGAGTTGACCATCACTGATTAAAAATCAGTTCAGGAATTACTGATCGGGAATTACTGGCAACACAAGATGGCTGCCCCCATGTGTTCAAAGATGGCTGCCCCCATGTGGACACAAGATGGCCAACAGGGGAGGGCAGTTGGGAAGGACCAGGCCTGCAAGGGAGGGCAGTTGGGGGTGATCAAGCCTGCAGGGGAGGGCAGTTAGGGGTGACCAGGCCAGCAGAGGAGGGAAGTTGGGAGCAACCCAGCCTGCAGGAAAGGGCTTTTTTTTTTTTTTTTTTTTTTTTTTTTTTTTTTTGGTGTGTGTGTGTGAGGGGGACCAGGCCTGCAGGGCAGGGCAGTTAGGGGTGACCAAGCTTGCAGGGGAGGGCAGTTAGGTGCAATAAGGCTGGCAGAGGAGCAGTTAGGTATCAATCAGGCTAGCAGGGGAGTGGTTAGGGAGTGATCAGGCTGGCAGGCAGAAGCGATTAGGGTTAATCAGGAAGGCAGGCAAGCAGTTGTGAGCCAGCTGTCCTGGATTGTGAGAGGGATGTCCGACTGCCTGTTTAAACCTTACCCAGATTGAAGAGGGTACAAGCTGGGCTGAGGGTCACCCTCACCTTGTGCACAAATTTCATGCACTGGGCCTCTAGTTTAAATGGATAAGTGGAATTGTGTGCCCCTTTGTGTTTAGCTTTTATTTGCTTGCACAGCACAGTGTCTCTTAGCTTTATTCATGCTGTGCATATAAATATTTTTTTTACTGCTGAGTAGTAATCTGCTGCATAAATATATTAAAATTTGCCCATTTTCCTCTTGATGAAATTTGAGTTTGCAGTTTATGCTACTGGTGAGTAAAGCTTCTGTAGCATTCTTGCGAAAATGTTTTTGTGGATATATGTTTTTATTTTTATTTTTGGTAAATATATAGAAGTGGAATTGCTGTGTGGAAAAAAAAAAGGAGTATATTTAACTTTATAATAGATTTCCAAAACTTTCCCTAAGTGTGGGTAGTATTTTACACTTCAAGTTCCCCATTTATTCTTTTTTTTGCCCATTTATTCTTATTGGGTTTTTTTTTAAAGGTGTAGACTTCTACAATTCATAACAAAACAGAATTTAGGTTACCTGCCAAAATCATTCTGTATACCCAAGGTAGTTTTAAATGTTGCCTTATTGGACAGCTACTATGTTTGTTGTCTCCCAACAAAGAAATGAGGGTTATTTCTTATTTTTTGAGGACCAGCTATGGAACAAAGTGTTGTTATTTTTTAAATATACATGTTAAAAGAGTACTTAAAACCCACTTAATATGTAAGAAGATAAGGAAGTCCTATTCTATGGTAATTAGGGGGATGGTTGAGTTCACAATTTCAATCTTTAACCCTAAACTTGTTTTTTTTCATGAGCTACTATATAACCATCACTTGTGTTTCTGGGCACTTTTCTAAATGTATTACAGAATGGATTTCACATTTATTTACAGGGGTGGTGGGGGAAGGTGCAGAAGGGGCGGGGAAGGGACAAAACTCTTCTTAAGTAGGATGTAAGGAGCATTCTTGAAACTATTCACATGTTTTTTTAAAAAATATATATTTTATTGATTTTTTTCAGAGAGGAAGGGAGGGGATAGAGAGCTAGAAACGTTGATGAGAGAGAAACATAGACCAGCCGCCTCCTGCACACCCTCCACCGCGGATGTGCCTGCAACCAATGTACATGCCCTTGACCGGAATCAAACCCGGGACCTTCCAGTCCGCAGACCGACGCTCTACCACTGAGCCAAAACCGTTTTGGCTCACATATGTTTTTAAGAACATGAAGCATGGAGCCCTTCATGAACCTGTGTGCCCGCCTTTGGCAGGGGACATGCTAATCTTTAACCCATCCCCATGTTGGTGTGTGTGTGCCACCTTTCCCAAACTTTGGGAATTCATCAAACCCATATATGTTGTGTCACACCAACTTTACTTTAATTTTTCACCTCCATGTCTGGTGGATTTTAGTATTTCTAACTTATGTCATTAAACTCCCCAGCACTTTGCTTTCTAAAAGAGTTATTTAATGTTGAAAAGAGCCCTAGACATTTCTGAAATCCCTTCTCCTCTTTGAAAAAGTGAGTTGTGTCTTGGAGAGATTTTGAAAGGAGTGCCATCTCTAAGTAAAAATCAGTTCTGGAATTACTGATCGGCTCGGATGGCCTGGCAAAATCAGACACCCTCACCTCGCCTGCTGCCGTGGCGCCCAAGCAGAGACTCAAGCTGACGGGAGGCTCTGGATGTTCATGTGCTTTACAAGCCTGTTCTCACCTGCAATGAGATCTTGCAGGGCACACTTTTGAGGGAAGGTTGAAAACAGGTAGCACCGGAAATATTCTCCCTGATTTTTAGGAATGTGCTGGCCAGCAGACGTGTACCGAGTGGTCCAATGTAAGCATGCGGGATTCTCCCCCCATGCCCCGTTGGTAGCATGGTGGAGTCTTTCCTCCGTAAACATGTGCCTCTGGAACATAGTTAAATATCAAAGGTCCGTTCTGGACAACCGCATCAGGCCTTCCCCTGCCATCTGCAAGACATTTAGACTCTGCCTTTGTGAGTGACCCTTTCAAAACACACAGGGCCTAATTCTGTCCTCCAGTCCCGTCAAACTCCCCTGGGCTCCGGCGGGAACATTGCAGAGTTAGGCTGGGAGGAAGCAGGGCCTTTCCTAAGGCCTGCCTGTGAGAACTTCCTGGGGCAGAACTGGGCCGGCGCGTTCCTCCAGAGAGAGTTGTCAGATCTCATTGGTTGTAGAGCTCAGAGCAGACTCTCTGCTCCAGGGCATTATGCTTCTCTGCGATGGGCTTATCCCCGCCACATCCTGCAGCATCCCCGCAGTGAGCCAGTTCTCAGAGAACCTGCTCCCCCCCCCCCACACACACACACCCTTTCGGTCATCCTTGGATCACCAGGTGTGTTCTCACTGCCCTACCCCACGCTTCTCTCTGCTCTGTCTTAAAAGCGTGCCATTTCTGAACACTTAGTATGAGCCAGGAACGGTATCAAAGTGTTACATACGTTGTCATTTCACCCGATCCTGGGACTGACTGTGACTGTGGAGCAATGACGGGCGGCTACCATGTCCCGAGTTCGCCCAGCAGAGCCCGGCGTGGGCTTCCTCTGGCTCCCCCGGTGCCCGTTTGCGTGATCCCGCTGCCCACGCACGCCTGTGCTGTCCCCCAGGGATGGGCCGTGCGTTGGGAGGGCTTGTCTATGGACCTGTCTCTCCAATGAGCTTGAGAAAGGACTCTCGCCTTCTTCGTCTTTGCATGGCTAAAGCAGGATTGGTGGGGTTTTAAGAAATGAAACTTAAATGTAACAATTAACCTCTCTCTGTGACTATAGAAGTTCACATGCTTTATAGAGAAAACTGAACAAGAAACAGAAAACATAAGCTGCTCCCAAATCCCATTATTCAGAAATAACTGAAACAAACCTTTGATAACTGGGTGAATTAAAGTTTTTTTTGTTTTGTTTTTTTTTTGTTTTGTTTTTAAAGAACACCTATAGGTTTTTTTTTCCTGTTCCTAACGCATTCATACAGCAGTGGCTCACCGTGACTGTGCGATTGCTTGATGTTGAGGAAGCATCATTAGTGCACGATAAAGCCTTTTTCCTTCATAACCTGGAGGGGGGAAAGGGGGAAAGCAGAAAATGTTTCAATGATAAAACCATTTTAATATCATACTATAAACATCCTGAAATAGCATCCTCTTTGTGAATATACATTTTAAATCAATTTATTTCAAACTATTAAAGCTGATCTGAGGTAGATATAGAAACATTATCTTTCTTACGATCAGAGATGCATTTCAGGGTAAAAACACACTTCTTATCCATAGGCAAAATAGCACCTGACGTGCAATAGTTAAAAGCAGTTAATCGGGAGAGTCTACCCTAGCCCCTAGTGGACAGGACTCTGGTGCGCCCCACACTGAGCTGGTGGGCAGCTGGAGGGATGCTGCTAAACATCCGGGCTTTGTGACATTTGCAGACTTCTTGGCGTTAATATTTTCTTCTCTTTTATTTTATTTTTTTAAAATAAAAGATGCCACATGTATGCCTAGCTTAGAAGAGCTTTATGGTATTTTGGTGAATGCTAAGACTTTTCTACTCTACCATTTTTTTTCCAGGTAGTGATTTTCTTGATTGCAGTGAAAAGAATAAACTTTTTCCACTTCCCCTTGACTTCCCTGTCTTCCCCTTCCCTCTTCCCCTCTCCTTCCCTTCTCTGCTCTCCCCTCTATTCCTCTCCCCTTCTTCATGCTTCCCCTCCCCTCTCCTCACCTTTTCTGCCCTCCCTTCCCCTCACCTCCCTTTCCTTTCTGTTTTCACTTCACTGTAAGTATCCAACAATTAAGCAACATTAACCCTTTTTGTCAAGATGAATTTAGTTTACATTGATAACTTTATCCCCAACACGCAAATGCACACACACATTTCACAAAATTGACTATTTCTTTTAAGACTAAAAAGAACTCTTCAGTTACTTCCTTTTCCTTTCATAAATATAAAATTTAAAAAATTCTAAGACAGAGTGAAAAATTAAACACACAGATAACATAGAATGAGCATACTCGTGAATGAAATAACACCCACCATCCAATTGAAAAGCTGGGATTTTCTTGGGCTTGTGAAATCTTTCTCCTTCTAAGCATTGCTATTAAACCCATTTCATGATTCAGAGACACTATATGATTAGATTTCCCCAATCACCCTGATGACAGACGTTTGCTACGCTTTAGAAACAACTCCCAAGGGTCAAAGGCAGACAGTTCCGCTCTGTGTTCCAGGGCTTATGGGATGCAGCACTCAGGGGTCAGGCACTCAGAAACTTGGCAGTGACACACAACATGGGAACCTAATGAGAATGGGAGCACTGCTTCACATGCATGAAATTGTTAGGGCCTGTCTATCACAGTCAATACGGCTCTTCACCTCCCACACACCCCAAGTTCACTCCTGGGCATCAGAGAGGCTGCAGGTACTAAATCATTGTGAGGTGTGGCAGGAAGTTCTCTAACATCAGGTGGGAAGTTTTTCATCCCAGAGGTGAGTGGGCGTGGCTCAGAACAGGCTGGTGAACTGAGGAGCAGATGTCTGAGTGTGTGTGTGTGTGTGTTTGTGTGTGTGTGTGTGTGTGTGTGTGTGTGTGTGATGTATTTCTGTGTAGTTGAGATCAGTTGGGTGCAGCTTTCTGCATCCATCTAGTTAGTGCTGCACCGTTTGAGACGGTGCCTGCACAAACATTACATGTGCCTTGTCCTCAGCCTGTCCCTACTTTATCAGAGCAAACCCCCGTCGTCCAAACAGGAGCAGAACCGACTGCACTCTTTGCAAAGATGTAAAATAGAAGAAAAGTGTCTCACTTGGCACAAGAGCTATTTAAGGGTTAGGAAATGGTGTAAGACATTGCACACACCGTACGCTCTTCTGGGGTGGTTCGCCCCTGTGTGGTGTCTGTGTGGCTGCTGCAGCCTTAGCACCAGCACGTTCACTTTCTCCCTGCTACTTTACATCATATTGTGGGTTTGGCACCATGTAAGGTAAGCGGGTCTGAGTCTCAGTGTCTCTTGAGCTAATGCTTCCTGACACTTTCAGTAGCAAGCCCTAGGGGGAAGGGGACTCAGGCGGTTGTCAGACAGACAGGTGCCAATGGACCATATAAGTCAGTGAGTGAAGGGAGGGTGGCCTTGTCTTTTTAGGAGCTTTAATTTCACCAAATGCTAAAATTTTAGTTAGGAGACTAACATATGAGTTTTTAAGTGTTTCTAAATTAGAAAAATACAAATGTCTCTTCTTCAGTATAAATAAAAGTACCACAAAAGAGCACTTGATTTTCTTCTTCAAATGTGTACCTTTCTAAGTCTGAATTCGATGAATAAACACTGATATAGTTTCTGAAGCCAAGCCCTAGTGTCATTTTGGATTGCCACCTTTCTCTCTCCCCGCCCTCACATCCACTGCAAGCTGGCCTGCCAGCTCTGTCTCTAAAACACACCTGGATCCGCCCATCCCTGCTGCAGCCAGCACCTTCACCTGACAGCAGCAGCCCTGGAGCAGTTCTGGTTTATTTTTTCTCCTCCATCCACTCTCTGCCCAGACCTCTAATTGTTATTTACAATAGCTAAGATTGGGAAACCACCCAAGTGCCCATCAGTAGATGAGTGGATAGAAAAGCTGTGGTACATTTACAACATGGAATACTATGCAGCAGTAAAAAAGAAGGACCTCTTATCCTTTGAGACAGCATGGCAGGACCTGGAGAGTATTATGCTAAACAAAGTAAGCCAGTCAGAGAAAGACAAGCATCACACGATCTCACTTACATGTGCAATCTAATGAACAAAATAAACTGATGAACAAAATAGATCCAGAGACGTAGAAGCAGGGAACAGACTGATGAGTCTCAAACAGAAGGGAGGCAGGGGAAGGATGAAAGATCAACCAAAGAACTTATAAACATACTAAAAGCCTGATATAGGAATTTGTGCATGGGTGGGATCCCTCAGCCAATCGAGGCCACCTTGCCCAGTCCCAATTGGGGCCGATGGGGATCGGCCAGCTGGGACGGGATTATGGGAGGGCTCCAGGGTATGTTTGGCCCACTCGCCCAGTCCTGATCAGCCAGACTCCAGCAGCAAGCTAATGTACTGGTGGGAGCATCTGCCCCCTGGTGGTCAGTGCATGTCATAGCAACTGATCCAGCGGTTAACCAAAGGATCAAATGATCAGTCAGACACTTAGCATATGGCACTTTTATTATTTAGGATATGCATAACCCTTGGACAAGTGAAGGCCTGGGGTGGGTGGGAGATGAGTGGAAGCAGACCAAGGAGGGGGAATGGGAAATATCTAATATTCTCAATAAAATAATTTTAAAAAAAAGGATAACAATAAAATACAATGGATCTTGAATACAAGAACCATTATATACAAACTATTGCACACAAACATAACATCCGTGCAAAGAGCACCACCCTTCCCCCTAAATGCATTTGCTAGACTCTCAAGAGACCGTTAGGTATGAAGCAATATATTGATCAACAACATAGGATTTGGGGGGATAGCCAGATAAGCTTACCCCATCAGGCATTGACTATCTTTTCTTACTAGCTTCCAGATTCCAGGAAAGACATCTGGAAAGTGACTTAAAATTTATTTTAAAGCTCATGATGCCAGTCTTAGCATAGCATAAGGCCGTGGTTGGCAAACTGCGGCTCGTGAGCCACATGCGGGTCTTTGGCCCCTTGAGTGTGGCTCTTCCACAAAATACCATGGTGTGGGCAAGTCTATTTTGAAGAGGTGGTGTTAGAAAAAGTTTAAGTTAAAAAAAAATTGGCTCTCTTGCCGAAACCGGTTTGGCTCAGTGGTAGAGCGTCAGTCTGTGGACTGAAAGGTCCCGGGTTCGATTCCGGTTAAGGGCATGTACATTGGTTGCGGGCACATCCCCGGAAGGGGGTGTGCAAGAGGCAGCTGGTTGATGTTTCTGTCTCATCGACGTTTCTAGCTAGCTATCGCTCTCCCTTCCTCTCTGTAAAATATCAATAAAATATATTTTTTAAAAAATTGGCTCTCAAAAGCAATTTCAATCATTGTACTGTTGATACTTGGCTCTGTTGACTAATGAGTTTGCTGACCACTGGCCTAAGGGAATGGAACCCAAGGAAAAGGGACTGTGACTTTCAGAGAGTACAATGGAGAGAGAGTGCTGGGTGGAAACACGTCTGAGGATAAGGAAGGACTGCCAAGACCTGGGAAGGGAGCAGTAATACCGAGGTGCTATTGGCACCTACTGGGATGCTTGCCAGTATCTACTGAGTCTACAGAGTCCAAGCCCAGTGCCAGGAATGTGGAGGCAGAGTTCTTGTCTCTCTCCTGCAACAGCATGAGCCACTGGATGTCGGAATCTCAGTTCATACACACTAGTATGTGAATGGTGATCCTTTATTACACTTACCAGCTCACCTGTGTGGAAGCAGAACACTGGGCTAGGTGTGCTTTTAAGGAATACCCTAGCTTTCTTGGACATGATGATAATACTTTGTAGTTCAGAAGAAGAGGAATAGAACAATGGCTATGGGGTTCATAGGGACAGAATTTCAACATAAGTATACACAAATACTTTAAGTTGAGGAAGCTTAAAGTATCTGTGTATACCTGTTGTATACATGGAGAATTAATCCTTACTGTCAAACACAATTTATATATTAAACCAATAGGAGAAACCCACGAACTACTTCTTCTTCTTCTTTATTTTTGTAACTGTATTTTTTATAGTTGGTAGTATTACACATCTATCCCATTTTCCCCACCTTTCCCCCTCCCTCCACACACTGTTCTGGAGCTGAAGAATCATGGGACCACGTCCAGCTATTTGTATTCTTCTTTTAATTTTAAAATTTGAAATTTCAAAAAAAGCCCATAAGATACGGTTTAATATGTCGTTACTTCTTTGTTTAGTTTAAATATGAGAGCCAAGGAATTAAATTCAGCATAAGGAAATTAAATATCGGAGACATTGTCATTACACTACACGGAATTTATATTATCAAATGAATGAGAGACACACTCCTTTGAATGGGGATGTGGGGCTCAGGAGCTCTGCATGCAGTGCCAGCGAATGCGTAAGCTTTTTCCTGATGGGCTGGCAAGGTAGGATGTTACTCCTGAGATGCGGAGCCGGAAGTGGCACAGGGGGAGGTAGCTAGAGAGGTGGCTGTCTGGCAGGAGATCAAGGTCTTGGGGGGCGGGGCGGAGGAAGACAGCAAGAAATTAAGTTTGGCCCATGGCCAAGAAGAACTTCTGAGAATTGTAATTTTTTAATCCGGTTTTAAATTATTCCCTGATCTACCTTTTCCTGTGATCCTTTCCCATGCCACCTAAAATTTTAATACGATTGACAAACTGCATTCTGTTTTGTGGAGTGAAAGAGGATAGTCCAGGTGATAGGGTGAGAAGATAGCAGCTGAGAAAGTGATAAAATGACCCAAGTGAGAGCTACTGAGGAGATGCCATCCACCCACCCATGAGAGAAGATGTGGAATCTTCGTGGCGAGTTAAGGACATGGGATGGGAACTTAGTTCATTTAATGTGATTGTGGTAGGGATGCGTTCCCCAGAGGCTAGAAGACTTGATAATATCCAGGAAGCAGACACGCTGGATTAGATATGTAAATGCTTGTGTTAAGGAATTTTGGGGAGACTAGCAAATTCATGACATGGCCACTGAAGAGAAGTGGTCATGGGATATGGAAGATACAGGAGGATGGATCTCCTTTGAATCTATTCACCCTACTTCTGGCAGTAGTCCTTTGGGGGATATACTCCTTCCTTATTTGGTCCATGTGGTTTGGTAGAGCACCCCCAATTTCTCCAAGACTCAGAAGTGTGATTTAGACCCATGCCCATCAATAATTTTATCCTCTGACCTCGGGAGTTGGTCACAAGTGCAGGCAATGACCCCAGCTGGTACGGGCGCGATGCAAGGAGGCTTTCTGAGACGCCCAGGAGCCCTACATTTCGACTTCCCTCCCAGGCCTTGCACTGGCCTTATCTTCAGGATCCACAGAACCTGATGCACCGTGTTGCTGTATGTGGATTCTAAGGAAGAATAATAGCAAGGCAACAACTGACGAGAACACAGGAAGGGGCGAACTTGAGTGAGAAAAAGAAGAAGAGAGTGGAGAGAAGCAGAGACTCTAAACACTCGCTGCTGTGTTTAGGCTACATGTCCTATTTCTTTTAATCCTCAAAGCAATCCATATTTCCATTTGGCAGATAAGGTACTTAAGTCTTAGAGAGGCGGAGCCAATTGTTTGAGTGGCAATCAAGACTTGAATGTCCCAATATTTGATCCCATTACAGGCTCTGATCTTAACTGCCTCTGAAATTCTAAAGATGAGAAAGGGAGGAATTTGTGGGTTGACGGGCTACAAGGATTTCACTTGCAGGCTCAGAGAAAAGATAATTATATTCCTTGATTCTCTGGGACTCTCTCTACTGCTCCCATCCTTCCACTCCCATTTCCATGCTGGTATGGTATAGGAAACATGAGTTACGTGTATTTAGCATTTTAATTGTTCTTATGGAAGCCATATTTTCCTCTTTATAATCTAGGAAGTGGTTTGCTCAGTAGTAAAGAGTTTTAAAATTCTAAAACAAAAATTTCTGAAACAAAAAAAAATTTCAGCTACTGCCTTTTGGCTACTCTCATTGGCTTCCTAATCCTACTGAATGTAATGTACTCTCACTCTCTGCAGAGCAGGTTAGAAAGTATCCGAGTTACTGGAAGTGTTGAATTATCAGAGTGCGTTCATGAGGCTGTATTTCAGTGAGCCATTTGAAACCCGGAGAAATGGTGAGGGCATTGATAGTGTGGACATGCGCACTCTTGTACCGGAAAACTCAAGCATTCTTTATTGAAATGGGCAAAGGGAACGTTTGCAGACAGTGGAGACGGTGGAGGCTGGAGCCCACTGGTTCACACTGCATGAAGGTTGCACACTTTTATTCTGTGTTTAAAAACTAGCCATGAGTCCTTCAACCAAAGGACCTGTGTGCATGCATACGGGTCTCTAGCCAGTGGCCATGGACAACAGGGGGTGGGGGCATATGTGGGGAAGGGTTTGGGATAGGAATGGGGGGGGATGAGGACAATTATGTGATACCATAATCAATAAAAATAAAAATAAAAAACTAGCCATGAAAAGGTGGTTTCTAGAAATAGATGTGATTACAATGCATGTGCTAGCTGCCAATTTCTACCCGGTTTCCCCGAAAAGAAGGCAGTGTCTTATTTATTTTTAATTTTTATTTTTGCTCCCAAAGATACGCTTATTAATTTTTGCTCCCAAAGGTACGTTAGGTCTTATTTTCAGGGGAGGTATTATGTTTCCATGAAGTAACGTATTTGCTGGCGTATAAGACGATTTTTTGGCCCTGAAAAATATGCCTCCAAGTGGGGGGTAGTCTTATACGGTGAGTATATAACAAACTCTGTATTTTGAGTGGAAATGTTAGGGGGTCGTCTTATACGCCTAGTCTCTTATACGCCGGCAATACGGTATTTTTCAGGGCCAAAAAATCGTCTTATACGCCGGCAAATACGGTAGGTCTTATTTTCGGAGGATGTCTTATTTTGGGGGAAACACAGTAGTTATAGGAAAGCAAAGAAGATGCCATCATCAGCACATGGCACTAATGCCAGGAAAGCCTTTTATTGCCCACAAGGGCGGTTGGGCTCTTGGGGGCTCCTCCCTTGCCCCTCTCCTTAATACAATCAACAGCGGCGATTTAGAGGGGAGTTCACACAGGACCGTTTTTTCATTGCTCTATTTCTGGGTGTTTTCTGGATTTCTTTAATACAGAAACCATCTTAGTGCTCATTATCCATTCAGAACAGACATTAGCTGGGTTGAACGGCATGTTAATGATTAAGGTTAAAATTCAGTTCTTTCCAGAGGAGATCTGGTACTTTTCCTGAGAGCGGCCTTCACTGAGGGGGCACGAGGAAGCCAAAGTTAATGTACTTCTCTTGGGAAAACCGACTTTTAAAAAAATAAAGAGCATCTTCAAACATATTGTTGTTTAAATGCATGAAGAGGGTTTTAAAAAGAAATACTAGTGTCCCAAGTGAGATCATGGGGTCAAAATGTTGTAGTTTTTAAAACTGAAAATGGTTTGGGCGAAACACACATTCTTCTCAAGTACACATCCTACAGCGGAGGTCGTATGTTAGGCCACAAAACAACTCTTAATACATTTAAGAAGATTGATATTACATCAAGCCTATTTTCTGTTTGTTTTATTTTGTGTGAGGGAATGACTAGATATGCCCAAAGCTCCTATTGTCTTTCTCTCTTCTTGGTGATGGCATATCACATAGCCAAGTTCGGTCTCTCATCCCCTTCTTGAAGGCAGGGAGAAAGTGCCCCATTTAAAAAAAAAAAAGAAAAAGAAAGACTGAATAATTTCCTGAATGTACACTCTATGCGAGGGCTGGTTTTCTCTTCTCAGAGGATACATGTCATTGGAAGTAGGATTCCCCTTTTGCCCTGCCAGCCAATCTGTCCCCATTTTAATGTTTAACATTGCCCTTTCTGCTGATGACAGCTGTACCGGGAGAGGAGAGTGGACAAAAGCTGATACAGTTGGGCACCGATGAATTCACTGAAGCACCCACTATCAAACTAAGAGTTACCAAGTGCTGTTCACTTCTCAATTCAGAGAGGATTCGAGTAAGCAGTCTTGGAGACAACGCATAAAGATAATGGGCTTTTGCTAAATAGGATGTCTCTGTAATATTTAGCAGCAAACAGACCCTTCATATTGGTTTATAGCCTTCACTTATTGGACAGGGTGAAGCAGTGCTCAAGAATGCCGGAGTTGATTGCTGGAAGAGTATCTTTTAAAATAAGAACGATATGATAACAACCCCATAATACAGAAAGCTTTTGACTGTCAATTTAATTAAGTGCACGGAGTTCCCTTTGTTGACTCAGTGTTGTGTGCAATTTTATGCTTGTCAAAGGAGAACTTCTAAATTCTAGATTCCGCACGGCATCATGCATCCTCTTGCGTGACTTTCACGTGCTAAATTAATCCAGAGGGTGGCCATCTAAAGCTGTGCCCCAGTGAGGTTAGGGACATATTTTCCCGGAGTTATTGAAAAACCTCTAAGTGCTTAGCACTGTGTAATTCTCAAAATGGGCACTCTCCGCGTGCACTTTGGGGGTGGAGTGAAGACATGGAAAAAGTATGGTTTGAGTGAATATTTAACTTTGTCTTCTGGCACTCTTAACTTTAAAGTTTCCGACAGTAAAAAAAATAAAATAAGACTCTATTTGAAAACACGGAACAGTGTGACCTGATAAGGTCATTCAAGGATCTCAGATATTACGCTCAATCAATTTATGTACTTTACATCGCATACCATGTAAAACACACACATCGTAGCCCGAGGAGATATGATAAATCATCATGTGTTGTCATTTATTTTGGAGAAAATTTGTGGTATGGGTTTTGTCTGAAGAGCTTGTGAGCTATGAGGGAAGTCATATATATTTATAAATTAGATCCATTTGGGAGGAAAAGTAATGCCATATTACTTTGGTTTTGCTGATATGGTCTTTAGCTTTTAACTGGAAGCTGCCTCAAATCTAAAAAATAAACGGCCTTTGTTTGACAGAATTCCTCCACTGGGTATCTGAGTCTGTTTACATTCAGCAAAGGCAAGCCTTCACTGAGGCAGTTCAGATAACCGAGAAATAGAAGGGAAGTTTGGGCTTCTCTTGGGAAACAATGTAGACAATAAAAATAGAGTTATTTTGTAAAATTGATTCAGTTGGCTGCCTTGTTAAATTAATCCAGTTTGAACACTGCAATCAAGGTCAATTTTTGGTCATTATTTGGAAACAAGGACATGTTAGGGGGGACATTAGAACAGCACAAAGACGTTTGTTGTGTCGATAGTTGTGAACGGGCCTTTCTCAGCACCCTAGATTTGTCCTCATTAAGTTCTTCGTGAATGACATGCTTCAATCAGGAGGTAGATGATTAATGCTAATTTGTGGTTTTCCAAGCAAACATTTCTTTTTTCTTTTCTTTTCTTTTCTTTCTTTTTCTTTTTTTTTTCTTTTTACTGTGGACTCACATGCACCATTTTACTTTATGGAATATTGTCTTATGCTGGGAAATACAACTCTTGGAGTAACTGTCTTTCTTGTAAGCAACTCTACCCACATAAGGGGTTTCTAAAAATCCGAATGTGCTTTATCCCTGACCTTTGATTTTGAACATTCATACCAGGCAGGAAACTGGGGCATTCATATTGTGGATGGAGGTGGTGAGAAGAGGACTGCCTCTGAGTATCCTACTGAAAAGTTAACTGACAAAAAGGACAAAGCAACATCTCAGAAAATAACCTTTTCCTGTAAAAGAACAGTGAAGTCCGTAAACTTATTTTAGAAAGCATATCATGAGCCGTTCATTACAATCAGGACTAAGTGAGGAGAAAACTTAAGTATAGTGACATTAGGTATGTGACTTTGGTATTACAGGATCACTTAATTACCCATCTTAGAGAGAATAGCAGGCTATGTCCCAGAAATAGAGCGATGGCTGTAAATATGAATGGAGGTGGGAATGAATATCTTATGGTAATGAGTGTATATTTGCTCTATAACCCCTGCAACGGAAAAATGTCATACTGCTACTCCCTATAGATGGGCAATTGCCTTTTGCCTCACATCTTGGACCTCACACCCTCTTAGACAGTTTGGATCACTGGTCCATGAGCCTATGATTTGGGGAACCAAATCAGTTGTAACTGGGAAAACTTAAGGATATAAATTGAAAGCATGGCTTTTCTTCCAGAATGGAGGGTTAGGGACACCCCCCCCCCATCCAATATTTGACTTTACTTAGAATAAAGAGTCCAAGATAGCAATTAACATTTCAGCAGATCATATTTTTTTCTAACATGTTTAGAAGATAGTAGAAGATAGTCAGTTGTAAGTATATTAACAATGTTAACAACCAGGTAAGAATATAGGGCAACGATAATTATTTCCAAACACTCTCACGCATTACTGAGTGAGTGCCAGAGACTTAGTGGCTCATTTATTTTTATGGAGTTTGGTTGCATCGTGACATTATGCTTAATTTGCCATTGTTTTAGGAACCTGGCAGAATTTTCCAAAATTGAACCACTTAAAAATTTAACAAAGTAATTTTTTTTTGTAAAAACATTAAATCTGTACCAAATCAACTGGAGTACAAAATGTACTTTGAAGACTTTTAGGAATAAATAGAAATGAAAGGGAAGGCACATTATCATTTTTGGCAAAGTTTGGAGGCTATAAAATGCAGTGCTTACTTTAGATAGGAATTAAAGACAGGAAGGACAGCATCTGAGACCCATGGATTAAAATATATGTATTAGATTTTAAAAATCTTGCAAGTTTACGTGAAAACCCCTTAACAAATAAAGATTATAAAAAGATTTTATATTCCCTGGGCCTAATGTGGCTCAATTGGTTAAGTGTCATCCATTAACTGAAAGGTTGCTGGTTTTATTCCCAGTCAAGGCACATGCCTGAGTTGCAGGTTTGGTACCCAGCGGGGGTGCGTATGGGAGGAGGCAACCAATCAATGTTTCTCTCTCTCCCTCTCCTGTCCTCTCTCTCCAAAATCAATAAAAACATATAATTTTTTAAAGATGTAATTTAGCCAAAACCAGTTTGGCTCAGTGGATAGAGCGTTGGCCTGCAGACTGGAAGATCTCAAGTTCGATTCTGGTCAAGGGCATGTATCTTGGTTGCGGGCACATCCCCAGTTGGGGGTGTGCAAGAGGCAGCTGATCAATGATTCTCTCTCATTGATGTTTCTAACTCTCTATCACTCTCTCTTCCTCTCTGTAAAAAATAAATAAAAATTTAAAAAAGATGTAATTTATTTGATTTCCTACTTACCACCCCCACAGGAGATGAAATAAATTAAGACCATCTTCCTTTACTTCTCAGAAACTAAGTTAGCCCTGAGATCAGAAGTGCTAATGACCATGTGGTCATATACTATTTAAAAGAATACATATTTTTACTGATTTCAGAGAGGAAGGGAGGGGGAGAGAGAGATAGAAACATCAGTGATGAGAGAGAACCATTGATCAGCTGCCTCCTGCCTGCCCCCAGTTGAGGATGGAGCCCACTAAACCCAGGCATATGCCTTGGCCGGGAATTGAGCCATGACCTCCTGGCTCATAGGTCAATGCTCAACCACTGAGCAGCACCAGCCAGGCTGCCATTTGTATTGACAGTATAAAGTTACTATTTATGCTGGATTCAAGTTTAAACTTCTAAGAGCAGTGCTATGTTCATGTGGGCACGTGTTGTGGAGAAAAGACAGAGATGGTGAGCATCAGTTGACTGTAAAATGTCTTAAATCCAACAGGATTCATACCAGTTATGTTTACATTCAAGGTCCCAGGGTCTCTTAAGAGCAGCTTTCAGCGGTAACACCTAACACATAGAGCATGTGCTCTGAATGTCCTCCCATATTGCTTAAAGGATTGTTCGTCAGCTCTTCCCTGGGTGATAGTTGTGCAGTCCAAGGGCATGGGGACCTGAGCAGTGACAGCCCCTCTGATGCATCCCCCACTGGGGACAACATTCAGCAGGCTTTTCATCTTTACATGGACTAGAGATGTGGGCCCCCGCCCCCCATCTTATTTGTACTGATACCTGTTTTGGTGGCTTTTGTGTGACTAATGGATTTGGAGACACTTTAGTTTTCTCTGTATTGTCAATCTCTGTTACTGTCTCACCTGAATTGGAATTACATCTCCAAGCCTGTTTGATAAACATATTGAGAAGCCTCTGAGCTCAGTTACCTAATAGTCCCTTTAAACAAAAAGGTATTCCTCATATGCCTGAAGCTGTGAAAGGTTTTGTGGGACATTTGGCATCACAAACGTATTTATTTACTTATTTATTTATTTTTTCCAGAGCATTTGGAGCCGTTTGAAAACAATATAATTAAGGGCCCAACGTTTTCAAAACTCAAGTCCTAATGTAGACGGCTCCAAAAGAAGCTCCGCTGGGGATGAATAGCAAAGGAGGTTTCATGAGGGGCTTTTGGTCATAACAGAACCTACGTTAGATAGAAGGGCGAGGGGGGAAGATGGGCCATAAGAGAAGTTACCTTGAAAGGATTCATTCCACAATGTATTATTTCTGTTTTGTTTTGTTTTCTCACTCATTTTTCTCCATTAAGAATAGCTGTGCCGTGATACACCTGGAGCAACTTTTCACTTTACCTTTGACGCACATTGTGTAGACATCTATTTGATCTTAACACATAACTTGTTTCTCTTAGCGGACTAGCGTGTCTCATTCTTGGCGCTATTGACACTGGGGGCCAGATAATTCCGTGTTGTGCTGGGGGGCTATCCTATGGATTGGAGGAAAGCTAGCAGCATCCCTGGCCTCTATACACTGGATGCCAGTAGCATATCCCAACTTCTCCGCAGCTGTGACAGTAAAAAATGTCTGGCGGTGTTGCCAAGCATCCCCTGGCTGCCCAAATAGCTTAATAATAATAATGTCTGTAGACCGTGACCCTCTTTAAAGCAGGGGCAACATCTCTGTAGCACCACTATTCCGAACATAATGCCTTGCGTAGAAAATGTACCTAGTTAAATGAATGAATGAATGGCTAGAAGTCTCTTAATTCTACAATGGATGTTTAAAATATTGTTTAAGTTCCACAAAATATTGTACATAGACAGTATTCCATTTGAGTAAACACTTTAAAATTCATTGACTACCATTTAGTGAACACTTACTACATACATGACATGTTTTATTATCTGCATATTTAGTCCATATGTGGACTTCCCTTAGGCCTGGGCAAGAGGGGCCCACGTCTTGCATCCTGTGTGTTAGAGAGCCCTACAAATCACAACTACAAATCCAAAACCAAATCAGAACAGAACAGACTGTATCTTTGTTAGATTCTTTGATACCGTCAGTGTTAGATTGGACAAGATGAGATGTCAAACTCCTAAAGGACAGATACAAAGCATGGACACAATATGACCCTCGGCCATAAACCTCTGCTCTCTTGACCCCACAGCAATGCTTTCCACAGCTCTTGCCCTGTATTTCTGAAGTGAAGGGTGGTGCTTCCACCTGTTGTGTAGACTTGTTAATTGTGCTGCTGTTAACTTCAGAAGCAAACAGTGCTTTGGAGTACGGGGAGGATTTGAACAATGGGAGATTTCAGGTAAGGAAAAAGACCAACTGATTAATTAGTGAAACTTTCCCCTAATAGCATAAATACCAAGATTCTTGCATAACAAGGATTGCTTTCCAGAAGTTTTCTTCTTCTTCTTTTCTGTGTTATGATTAGCAGTCCCAGCAGGAGTCATCAATTGACACAGATTCTGTAGCACTTGCACATGGAAATAATTTTGTCATAAAACAGTCTTATGTTACTTTTGCCCAGCCAGCATGGCTCAGTTGTTGAGTGTAGATCTATGAACCTGGAGGTCATGGTTTGATTCCCAGTCAGGGCACATGCCTGGGTTGAGGGCTCCATCCCCAGTGTGGAGCATTGCAGGAGGCAGCCGATCAATGATGCTGTCATCATCGATGTTTCTGTCTCTCTATCCCTCTCCCTTCCTCTCTGAAATCAATAAATATATATTTTAAAAAACCCAATCTATGTTACTTTTAAGTTTGTATATATACATATATCTGTGTATAGGTGTATATATATTTGTGTGTGTATATGTATATATATAGCCATAGGCATATATATGTTTAGATATGACATGGTGTGAAGCATGATATTTATTCTTCATAGTAGCAATTAGATATATTGAACCAAAGTAGAACTTTGAGTAAGTGTATTAAAATATTTAATACGATTTTATTATATTTTTAAAACAAAAATGTTCATCCCTTAAATAATTTTGATTTATAAGTTTGAGTCTTGATGTTAATTTTAATTGATAAATGTTCAAAGAAAATAAGTTAAAAACATGAAAAAACACACAAAAGAAACATGAAAAAAATCACTTTGATTTTTTATATTTTAAATATTCAGTCTGATTAGATATATTTAAATTTATATTTTAAAGAATCTTTGAGTCATTATAGTCAATAGAAAATACATTTTGTAAAAATCTTGATTTTTTAAATAACAATCATTTTGCTAAAATGAAGACAAAAAATGTTATGGAATAAATGAATCACAATTTGCATTATATGCGTTTTTATTTTATTATTCATCCCAAATCTGCTGTCCCATCAACAGAAGGCCTGGTCTTTTTATATTTGCCAACTTTTGGTCCTATAAAAATCATAGCTTTACACATATTGTTTTTGATTTGTCATTATGAAGGTGTATCTGTCAAGGTAGGAGAACATATTTTATTTAACAGGCTGTTGGCTTGATTTATAACTTTTACGTATTTAGACATATGGTATGTGGGCCTCTATTTGTATTCTTGTCCCAGCCAGCCCTACATGCAATAAATTTATGAGGTAGATGTTATCATTCTCACTCTTTTAGACAAGGGGCCCAAAGCTCAGAGGAATTAAATAAAGTGCGTGAGCTGTAACTCAGTGAGCGGAAGGCTTCCCTCCCTGTCTTCTCCCCTCTCAAGCCTCACAGAGCCACCACCTCGGTCATTACTAAAGGCTCTGCTCCCGCTATGGTCTTCCTGAGGAAGCTCCATAATTAGAGAGCACATTGGTCAGCTGCCTTTTCACCCCCGAAACACCAAACCACCTAGACAGAGCGTGTATCTTAGACACGTGTATGTGTGCATGGGTATGTGCGTGCACACATGGATAAGCGTGTGCACACATAAGAAGTTGAGGATGGAATTAGACATTGATGCTATACTGGCTTTTAATGAGCAAAGCAAGATGTTTTTTCCTTATTTGAGGACCAAAGTGCATTCAGTTGTTTTAAATAATACAAAATGAAATTGCCTTAAGTTGGCATAGACTGTCCCCCGCTATTTTGTGGAATGAATTAATATCTAGAACAGTTTGACTCAGTGGACACCGTAAAGAAATCTTCGCTCTTCTTGCTCATTAAATGAAGAATGTGTTTACTTTCGTTCTTCTACTCGGCCTCCCCCAGAGTTTAAGGTTACAGGTTATAGGTTAATGCAGCAATTAAGATGATTGATTCTGGAGACAAACCACTTGGGTTAAAATCTTGGCTCTCTCACTCATTGCATGTATGACCTTGGGCAAATTGTTTAACCTCTCGGCACCTCGATTTTCTCACCTATAAAATGGGAATAGTAATAGTCCTTGCTTCATATGATTGTAGGACTAAATGATGCAATGCATTTAAAAACTTGGAATAATGCTTAATGACTATTATGCATGCACTTAATTAATACTTTATAATGACTACTGATCTGAGGCTTTTAATAGTCAATTATTGAGATTCCGAAAGAGTAGCGTAATCTATTTACTAGACAACATTTAAGGATGTTACAAAATTGTAGTAAATTACTTTAAAATGATTCTTTGTACAATTACCTAAAGATGTTTAAATAATAATTTTACTTCTGTGTATAAGAACCAGTTAGAATTTACACCATTTTAATACTTTTATTGATTTTTTTTCCAGAGAGGAAGGGAGAGGGATAGAGAGCTAGAAACATCGATGAGAGAGAAACATCAATCAGCGGCCTCCTGCACAACCCCTATCGGGGATGTGCCCACAACCAAGGTACATGCCCTTGACCGGAATCGAACCTGGGACCTTTCAGTCCGCAGGGCGACGCTCTATCCACTGAGCCAAACCGGTTTTGGCAGAATTTACACCATGTTAAATGGTGTGCTTTTGTAGTCTCCTATGAACACATGAAAACCTCATGAAACGCTCTGGATACATATTGGTTGTCCGCTTCTACTCAAGATACACATCCATGGTGGGTGTTTTCCTTGTTGTTAATTCTGTTGAATACCAGGAGCAGGGAAACGGTGTAAGATCTAACTTTATGAAATCACTACGATTTCAACATAGGACAGATACGGAATGGATTGAAAATAGCTGTGTTTTTAATGACATGGGTAGGACATATTTATTTGATTTTTGAATTTTTGCGCAAATAGTGCCAGAGAGGTAAATGCATATTTACTGGGTATCAATTAAGGAACACTGCATCTTGAATAATTTAAAAAGTCTTAACTATCACTTATGTGCTGACCTGTTGTGGGTTGAAGATGGTTTTGTGAGAGAATGCATATCTGTGGTTAAAC